>VXBB01024941.1:145892-165332 GCA_013399915.1 Illadopsis cleaveri
GGGGACAGAGCCCGGGGCGCTCCGTGCTCCTCCTGCGGCTCAGCCCCGCGGCCGGGGGTGCGTGGGACGGGCCGGGGCCGCGGCCGCGCTTCCTCCGATTGTTCTTCTCGCCGGAGCGGGGCGGGGACGCGGCGGGGACACGGCGGGGACAGCGNTCAACTTTCCGACGGCAGCGCAGAGTTTTTGCCCTGATCGCCGGGACCGCGTGAGCGTGCGGCGCCGAGGCCACGCGGTGAGCGAGGTAAGAGCGGGGCTGGCATCTGCACCGGGGCTGGCACCGGCACCGCCACCCCGGCGTGGGGCTGGGGCTGCCCCCGGAGCCGCGACTTTAATGAGAGTGAAGCGTCGCATCACTTCTCTTTGTGTTCCGACCCCATAAAGCCGTGTCACCCCCGCGCAGGTACCTGCAGGGCAGACCCTCCTGTCCTCCAGAACGCTCACAGAGCAGCGAAGTTCGGATTAGTTTCGCAAAACCTCCCTTTTTTTATGTAACATCACGTGGGAATCTTTTCTTTGTTGGGGTTTTTGGCTGTGCTGGAGCTGCTGAGGAAGCACCGGCTCGAAGCTGAGCGGGGCGGTTCCTGCCGCGGGCCCGGGTCCGGGTTTATTTTCCGCCGCGTGGTTCAGAACCGAGCGGGTTTGAGCGCGGTTTACACTCGTGTGAGCGCCCGAAGAGCTGGGTCACTGCTGCCCAGGCTGATTCAAGGCGCGTTGGAGTCCAGGGAACATTTCTGTGGGCTCTGGTGGGAGTTCCGTGGTTGGGAGCGTTCCCTTCTTAGTGGTTTTAGTGGTCTTGGGGAAGCTGATGGACAGAAAGTCTCACTCAGGTGTTTACAGAGCCTGGCTGGAGGGTTCCTGTTCCCACCTCGGTGAGTTTGTTTTTACACCTGAACATTTATGAGATGAGAGATTTCAAAACGCAGGGATTAATGGCTGATATCACCTCCCTGCTCCTCCCTCGGGTTTTGTTATAAAACAAGGCACGACTCCTTCCCCCGAGTGACGACAGATCCCGGCACCAGCCCCGTGTTCCTGCGGGAGCGGGCTGCGGTGCCCGGGTCACCCCTGACCCCACAGGGCTGGTTACAGGCTGTTAAACCCTCGCTCTGCTGCATCCGAACCCACTGTAACTGTTTGAATCAAGTATTTATGGAATGCTGCTCACTCCCTCCCCGGTATCCTCTCGGATTGGCTTTGGAGAAAGTAAAATTGCCAAATTTAGGTCTGTGGCAGTGAGTGCTGGAGCCGGTGGATGCTTTGCTGGAGCTCCTGCACAGAGAGTTTGGGTACCTCATTCCAGTGGCATTTGGTGCCTCATTGACCAGACGGGGACTGGGAGTGCCGAGTTTCTGCTGTGCCACCTCCTTCTCCTGGAATTAATTTGATTTCTGTGCATTGCAGGAAGAGCTGGCCGGGTGTTTGTGTTGGGGTGGAGAGGGGACCCTGTGCTGCCCAGCATCCCTGGTGTCCAGGGAAGTTATGGACTCAGAGCTGTTCTGAGTCCCCTGTGTGACACTGAGGTCCCACTGTGGCCTCAGGGAGGGCTCTGTCCTTCAGAGAGGTGACAGTGACCTCGCTGCCTTGCCCTCCTCCTGCACGAGGAGCTGTCCCCAAGCTCAGGAGCTTGTCCAGGTGGGACCCCCAGGGGCTCTGGGTGGTGCCATCGCTGGCACAGCTGGAAAGGGCTGGTCCAAGGGAAGAAGCCGCTGGTGGGGAGGGGGAGGGGGAGGAGGAGGCAGGTGCATCATCACAAGGGGAGGGAAAATGCATCCCCTCCTTGGAGGAGTCTCTTGATGAGTTCAGCTGGAAGTGCTGCAGAAAGGTCTGCTGTGGAAAGATGAGTCTGGAACGGTTGAACTAGAAGCCACAGCTGCAACAAGTTGATTTCTGGTGTTTTGCTCCATTTTTGGTTCATCCCACACCTGTTTTAAACGTTATTTATCCCCATCCTGGTTCCCAGGCACCAGAGGCTCCTGCCCACTGTTACCGCTCGTTTTCCTGAGTGCTAATTGCTCTCAGCCATCCTGTTCAGTGAGTTTTTGTTCTCTCCAGCTTGCAGGATCCTGTTAAACTTCCAGGTGAAGTTCGAGAATGGGTTTGCTTTTCAATTTACCTCATTGAGCCTCAGAAACAGTCTGAGGGATCCCAAGGATCTGAGTCTGGGGAGCTGGAAACCCCCCAGTTAATTACTGCACCCCAGTGACACTTGGAGCAGTTATTTCTGCCCGTGTTCCTGCCCCTGTATTTGTGTCTTGTGTTCCCAAAGACTTCTCCAATTTTTGCACTGGTAGCAGCTGAATTAATAAAATTCCTGTGCCTCAGGATGGATGGGAGCAGCTCCATGGGCCCCTCCATGATTCCTGCTGGCACCCCGAGCCAGAGCTGTCACCACGTGTGCTGCCCCGTGGGCCCCTGCCAGCCTTGTTTCAGGGCATAAGCATCACCAACTTTGATTTTTGAGGGGTGTTCTTTATGAAAGGTCTGCTGAGTTTGGCTTTCTCGCATCCAGCACGCAATAGCTGTGGGAAAGAGGTTATTTCTGGGTTGGTGCTGACATTAGGACACAGAATTAATTTTCCGTTAAGTGACAGATTTATTGGAGTTTTCTTCATCTGCACGGTCTGACCTGAAAACCTGAGCTGGAATTTGCCAGAAGGGGGCATTTTGCAAACATCACAGAGGATTTTGGTGGCAAGGAGATGGGCAGGGTGAACTCGGCTGGAGAATTAGGCAGCGATGTGTGTCTGGGAACTGTGGAGTTTGGGAGAAAATTCTTGTGCAAATAAACACTAACCCATGAATTTTGGGTCATTTAGCACTGAGGGCTGAGTACAAGGAGACCAGTTCCCAGTCCCACTGCAGCCTGCTGGCTCCAAGTAGTTGTTAAAATAAGAAACTCCAGAGTAGCCTTGGATTTTTTTTTTTTCCTGAGGAAACTCTTTAAAAATGCCTTTTCCAGTTATCTCCCAGCAATTGTTTCTTGCTGTAGGTTGAGCTCTGAGGGCTCTGGGGTTCTTGCTCTTTCTCTCTGGAAAGAGGCTGTGGAGCCCACAGCTCTGTGTCCCCTCTGTTGGAAGGTGTTGCTGAGCTACCCATTGTTCATCCTGGCCCAGTCCTGCCCAGTAAAGCCAGTCCTTCCCTGTGGCACACCAGGAGCTGTGCTGGAGCTCTGGGGGTGGGTGTTTTGTGTGGGGTATGTACTGGATGTGGGGTCACAGGCAGTGTGTGCTTTCCAGCCTCTTCTGTCCCCATCCCAAACCCAGAGCCCTCCTTAACCCTGGCATCGAGGCTTGGCTTTCTCTGCCCTGCAGCATTTACCTGCTGCAGGTGCAGGGGGGATTTTAAGAGGCTGCTTGGGGTGAGCCCTGCCCTGGTGCCCACAGCCCTTGCTGTGTAGGTGGGAAGCTCATCCCCTCTTCAGCCCTGGGGAGAACAAGGCAGAGACAAATTAGGGGAGCTGATGGAAGAAATGGGGTGAAAACCTTGTTTGTGTTCCCTCTGATGACCCATCTGATGGGTTACAATTTGTGTGCTAAATCCAGCAGGAAGAGACTGAATTTGGCCAGTTGTGTTTGTTTCAGGAGGTCTCTTGGGGGTGCTGGAGCATCCCCAGTTGTTCAGGGTCGCTGCTAAGCTTGGCTCAGGTGCCATCACCCATTTCCTGAGCTTTTTCCTTCTGCAGTAAATGCTGATCTCTCTGCACATCCAGAGTGATGGGCTTCCTGGGGTGATGGGGAAGATGTGCAGAAATAAAACCAAATCTTAAAATCATCTTCTTGCTACTCCTCCCTTCTTCCCAGGCTTGACTTCTCTCCCGGTTTCTTCCCTTTCTCCCCCTCAGGGGAGGGAGATGGAGAGTGGTGGCTGTGGCCAGCTCATCACACTTTGACTCTGCCTCTCCTTCCTTTTCAGGGCACTCTTGTGCTCTTTGCCTGCCTCAGCTTAGGATCCTCCAGCATTCCTGCTTTGCTGTAGGAGTTTGTCCTTGGCTTTTCTCAGTGTTTGGGGTTTTCTCAGTGTTTGGGGCTGCGCTGATCCCTCATTCCAGGTAGAAGCTCCAACACTGGAGCATTTTGGCTGCAGTTGCTGCCTCTGGTGCCTGATGCCATCAGCAGCTCTGTCCTTGCTGCACCTATGCCATCTTTCCAGGAGAGATTTCCTTGAGCCTCCCAAACCCCAGCCTGCTCCATGCTGCTTTCCCAGGCACTGCAGGATATGAAACATCCGTGAGAGAAAAGCCAGGTCCAGATGTTGCCAAAGGCTGCTGTGAGGCTGGGTTACCCACAGCCATTCCCGGGCTGGATGCCTTCTGTTCCAAGCCACTGGGGTGGTTTTTTCCCTGCTTCTCAGCCTGGGTCGGGTTGTGGTGCTTTCCCTGTTGCCAGAGGAGCATCCCAGCACGGGCAGGAGGCTGGAGGAGCTGCCCTGATGCCGTGTTCCTGTGGCAGAGCTTTCCCAGGGTGTTTTCTCCCGGGAGCTGGCGCGCGCCGCCGCACAGGAAATTCTGGTTGCACCATTATTGCGGAGCCTATTGTTTGGGGCAAGGGCAGGATTCGGGCTTGCTCACATCCTCCAGTGTCTCGCTGTGCTGGAAGGATGTGGTGGGGTAGCCAGGGCTGCAGGAGGGGCACAAAGCTCCGAGCTGGGTTTGTGCAGAGTTCATACTTAGCCCAGATCCCTGCGTTTCTGCCCAAACCCGCCCCTCTGGTTTTTCTTGGGAAACCTCGGGATTAAGAGAAACTTGGAGTGAGCATGAAGCAGGGCACAGTGCTTTGCTGCTCCTGTCTATGGATGGTGTGTGGTGGGCACCTTGTGTAGCCAGGTGGGGTGGAGCAGGCACACCCTGAGGGATGTAAAATCAGGGTTTGTGGGGATGCAGAACCCACCAAGTGCTGCCTTTGAGATGCCAGCACACGTGGCCTGGATCTCAGGGTGTGTGTAGGCAGGCAGAGCACGTGGCAGCTCTGTTTTCACCTGCCACAGCCTCACGGCATGACCAAGGCTGCCTGTTCACCTGGCCGTGCCTCGGTTTCTTATCAGAGTGTTGGAGTGATCTGCTCTGCCTGTGTTTGCTTTTGCTTTGCCTTTTCCCTTCACTAATCTCTGTGGCTTAGATGGTTGGCAGCGATAGCTGCCTTTCCCAGGCTGGGCTCTGCAAAAGCTGCTCCTCACTCACCTGTGTGAGCCACAGCTCCTTTCAGGCTGCCCGGGATGTTTTGGCTGCCGGCAGGAGCAGGAGGATCCGAAAGCTTTGCCGTCCAGACTGCGGGGATGGGCTGTTCACCCTCCTCAGGTTTCTCATTCCCTTTTGGCCGCCGTCCCAAAAGAGGGAAAGCACCAAAGCAGGGCAGGTGTAAAGAGCGAAGCTGCAGTGTGTGGCATTCCTGCAGTGTGTGGCATTCCTGCAGTGTGTGACGTTCCTGCAGTGTGTGCCATTCCTGCAGTGTGTGACATTCCTGCAGTGCCACACGCCAGGGCAGAATTCAGCTTGGGGGTTCCCAGGGCTGTTGCCTGTGCTTGTAGTGCCCCAGCAGAGCTCTGGGCAGCCCGTGCAGGGTGAGGCTGTGCTGGGCCCGTGTGGCAGGGTGGCTGAGCAGCTGTGGGCTGGCCTGGAAACAGACCCAAGCAGTTCTGTGCTGTGCCCGTGCTGCCACGTGCCTGGCAGAGGGACGGGGAGCCTGGCAGCAGCCGTCCTGTGTCCCTCAGCTGAGCCGGCCACGCTGGCGGTGGCTGCAGCTCATCTGCTGCTGCTCTCAGGCTGGCACAGGGCACCAGCTGATGCTGTCCTGCTGCCACTGGGCTGGCATTGTCTGCCAGGGGCCTCCCGCACACTCAGGGCTTGTTTGAGAGAACCATTAATCAGTTTAAAGCTGCCCCACGTCACTCGTGGCTGTGAGAAGTGCCTATTGTGTGAGGGAACAACAGCACCGATGTGAGCGGCTGCCCCGGCACGGGAACTGTGTCACTGCAGGGGGAGGTGACACGTCCTGCTGCCCTGCGGTGGCTGCAGAACCTCCAGGCTGGAGCTTTGGCCGGGCTTTACCACAGCACCCTCTGGCCTCCTTTGGCAGGGCTGGCACCAGGGTCCTTCCTGAGCCCGGCAGTGCAGCTGAGAGTGGGAGGAGGAGGATGAGGAGAGCGTTCAGCAGGTGTTTGAGCAGTGGAAGGTGTTGGGTTTGCACTGGAAGAGCGCTTCCCATCAGGCACCCCCAGAGCCTGTTACCATCTTTCCATCCCTCCCTTGCACTGTAGGGAGCTGGACAATGTTCCTGGGTGCAGGACATGTCCTAAACTGGGTTTCCACGCTGTGTACTGGGGCTGGGAAAAGCTCTGACAGCTGTGAGAGCAGCACAGCCTGTGTCCTTCTGCAGTCACACCGGGAGCATCCACTCATGGATAACGGGGAAAGCTGGGAGAAGCAGCAGGGCTTGAGGTGAAGTCCTGGCATTGTCACAGAATGCTCTGTGCTGCATGGTGTGGGTGATGGCAGCAGGCTGAGCATGGCCCGTGGTGTGGGGATGCTGAGCATGGCCCGTGGTGTGGGGATGCTGAGCATGGCCCTGTGGTGTGGGGATGCTGAGCATGGCCCCGTGGTGTGGGAATGCTGAACATGGCTGGGGTGGGTGCCTGGGAGCCCACCTGAGCCTGGGGGATGCTCTCTGCACCCTGTGCTCTCTCTGTGTTTTCCATGGAGATTTCACACACCACTGGCTGATGAGTTGGCTTCATGTGGTGCAAGTCCTGCCAAAACAATTTCTTCCTGTTATTGCTGCTCCAGTTTTAGAGAAGTGATAAGAACCTTTTGCAGGGACCTGGTTTCTCCCAGGGGCTCTGCTGCTCTGAGATGGGAGCTTTGAGCAGCAGTTCCCAGGGTGACTTTCATTCAGTCCTTCAGTTAAATCCGGAGTTAGATTTAGTTAAATGATTTAAGGAATGTCTGAGTATAGTCTGTGTAGGGTCTCTCCACAGCCAGGTTCATTTTGGCTGATAATTCCTATGAATTCTTCTGTATTCTTCAGTTGCTCATGGAGGTGGCTAATGAAGGGCAAAGACCTTGAAGACAAGTCTTGTGTTAAAATGAAAGCTGAGACAATGTGAGGCTGTGTTTGGATCTGGACTGGAGTTGTGTGACTCCAGGTCAGCCCTGGTGCCTTCAGCTGGTGGTTCCTCTTGTCACACTATTTTGTTTCCACTCCTGCAAAGGCAGATTTTTAAGGCCAGACCTTAAATATTCCAATGACAATGGGGGTGGATCTTAAAACCCCTTTCTGCTTGGTTTTTAATTTGTTTTGAATGAACAAACTGAATATAAAGCAGAGCCACCAGAAATACAGAATCCTAGAATGGTTTGGGTTGGAAGGGACCTTAAAGAACATGTTGTTCCAAGCCCTGGGTGGGCAGGAACACCTTCCTCTGGAAGGTTTGTAGGGCTCCCAGCGTGGGCCTGTGCCAGGCTGTGCTGGGTCAGCTGTGGTGACTTAAGATAAAGGAATAATTCCGGGTTTCCCAGTGACAAACAGAGCTGGGAGGGCTCCGCTCGGTGCCGAACAATCGGGATAGAACAGGCTGCACTCCTGTTCCTAAGAGACACTGCTGGGAGGAAGGAAAAACAGGAAAAAAGGCAGTTAGTCACTGGGGCTGCCCCTCTGCACAGGGTGGCAGGGCTGTCCCAGCACTTCAGGTGTGGAGAGCGGGGCTGGAGGGCGAGAGAGATGGGGGCCACAAAAGCCCCTTGTAAATGCAAACATGTGAGCCGTGAGGATTCTGCAGCAGGGAGGGAGCTGAGCTCACCTGGGCTGTCCACAGGGACCTTTGGCCAGGTCTGATGCTGGGAACTGTGTAAATGAGTTGGGGCTTGCAAAGAGGGATTCTGCAGAAGGGATCTGCTGCAGCAAGAGCCAAATCTTCACTTCTGACCCTTCAGGGGTTGATGTTTTCTCACTCTGGGATGCAGCAGCAGTGTCTAATTCTCCAAGGGCAGGAACTCCTCTGTGGTCTCTCTCCAGTCTGTAATTGGTCCCTGTGACTTCTGGCCATAATAATTAAAGCCAAGCATTTAAATAAACTTTTGTAAAGATAATGAGCTGCATTAGGTAGAAATATTTGTATAAAATAGAAGTAAATAAATGAAATAACCCAGCCCATGTTTGACATAGGTAGAAGCAGTTTTCTCCAAGACACAGATTATTCTGTAATTGCTCCTTAATGAAGTTCTTGCTTCTTTCCTCTGAGGGGTTTGCCCTTGTCCAGAGCACAGGAGGAAGCAGCAGGTNGCTAACATATTTGGAGTCCTCAAAGCTCCTCTGTGATCAGTGGGTTTTGCACCCAGAGGGATGAGGGCAATGTCACAAAAAAGGTCTGTAGGAAATACAGGGGGTCTGTTCCGTGATTTCAAGCTGGAACATCATTTGTGATAATTACTCTGTAATCTTTGCAGGGACCTTGCTTTGATTCCTGGAAAGTCTCACCTTTATTTACAGTTACAGCATAAGTGTGTTAATTAAGACAGTTGAAAAATACAATTTTTTTTGGAAGAGCTTTACTGCAGGATGTTGCAGGATGACTCCATGGAATGTGGGTTGATTGCTGGGTGCTCCTTGAGGCACTGCTCAGAAGATCCAAAGCATTCCCTCAAACACAAAGGAGGTGCAACTTTGGCTGGAAGCAGGAAGGAGCCATGGATTTAGGTGGTGTTGGAGGACCTTCCCTGGTTCTTTCTATCCCCTCTGCTGCATGAGGATTACACATGGCAAGAATGAATACTGACATCCCTGATTTGGGTGTGGTTTAGGCACCTAAATACATATTGGTGCATGTGAGTGGGAAATCTGATTTTGGTGTTAAAGGCACAGCTTTGCCCCTGGGAGGGGGCTGGGTTAGGGGTGTCTGGGAGCATTTCCTGAGCGTGCAGGAGGGTTTCTGGAGAAGCAACAGTCTGGAACAGCATCTTCTGCAGAACCCAGCCAAGTAGCCTGCAGAGCCTGCTGTTCATCTGCTTTTTTGCTGGTGGTAGAGAGTTGGGGTTCAGCCTTACATGGCTTAAATTGTGATTTCTGACTGTGGAGGTGTGGGGACGCCACATTTTAAGCTGGATATATAACAGCTAGGTTTGGTCTGGTGGCTGGAGAGCTTCACTGTTGTAGAGATGGGTCAGAACTTTGTGTTCCTGAGTTGGAAGGGACCCACAAGGATCACTGAAGTCCATCTCCTGGCCCTGCACAAGACAGCCCTTAAAATCAGCTTATAACCCAGCTCCCAGAGCAGAGGCTTAATTAATTTCTCTCTTCCTTTGCCCCTTTTCTGCTCTTACACTCAGGGGAGGGGCAGCTTGGGAGAGGAGTTCAGCACAGGCTTCTGCCAGGGTTGGAACAAATGAAACAAGGGTGATGCCTTGGACGTGAAGGTCACAAAGATTTCGGTGGATTTCAGTGATTTTCATTGGGTAATTCATTCCTGCCTCGTTCCTGCCCTCCTGGACCTGTCCTGTCCCCCCCTGGGCACTGTGGGGCAGAGGCACTGCCTGACCTGTGTTTCTGTGTTCACCCACCTGCCCTGTGTCAGGGATGGCTCCTTCCAGCCCTTCCCAGCTGCTCTGTCTTTCAGGGAGATTATTTCTGGCACGCTTTGTCAGGTTTCTTGATTTTCTTGCTGCAGGTAGTTGTGAAACAGCAGCTGTTCTGCAAGTGCTGCTGCTGGGCTGGCACCCGTTTGCCTGCTCCTGTGGGGAAGAGGGAGAGTAAATTAAGGACAGACAAGAAAAAAAGGGATTAAAGTCAATGGAAGATCCCTCTGGTTCTGTGGGAATTGAGTTTTGCTCAGATTTTCTGCTGGACAAGCCCATAATCTTTAATTTTTTTGTTGTTTTTTTTTAAACACGTCTGTTGTTTCCTCTGAAGGAAGAAGAGGTCACTTTTTCCACACTGCTGACGTGAGCTGTGAATCACAGTGGTTTTGGGAAGGTGCTGTCCCTGGGACCAGTCACCTGTCAGAACATTTGCTGCCCGCACCTGATGTGCTGAGGCATTTTGCAGTCTGTGTGCCAAATGGTTGGGTATGAGCACAGCTCAGAATGCACTCCTGATGCTCCTTGAGCAGGGTGGGCAGGAAGGATTGACTTGTTTAAGGTTTGGATTTCCAGGCAGTGCTGTAGCCTGTGGATGGGAGGTGATTTTATTACAGGGTGGAAATGTGTCAGCACTTAGCAAAGATCCTGCACGTGGCCTGGGAGCCAAGGGGGTTTTGCATTGGTGCTCCAGCCACAAGGAAGGCACAGCTCTGGAGGGACATGCAGAGGGCTGAGCGGGTTTTGGGGATGCTGGCAGTGCTGGGGAGCTCCTGGGAGCTGGGGCTGCTCCTGCCCTGCCTGTGCAGGCACGTGGAGCCTGCCCTGCGTGGGAGTTCTGCAGCTCCTGCAGCAGCTCAGCAGGGTGGGAAACCCAGCACTGAGGAAACACCAGCTGGGGTGCCCTGGCTCACTGCACCCTCCACAGGGTGCACATCCTTGCAGAACTCATATCCTTGTCTTTTCCAGGGATTTGCAGCCTCATGCCTGGCTGCTGTGGAGCTGCAGGGCTTTCCAGAGCTGTGGAAGGTATCACTGCTGCTCAGCATTGGCTGAACACTGTCACCTGCAAAGTATTTAGGTTTATGTGACATGAGCTGGCAAATCAAGATGTTGTTTTTTGCCTGATGGCAATGTTTGGATATCCACGCTGTGCAATTTCCTGCAGAAACTAGATATTGCCTGCACATGTTCCCAAAGTATTTGTGTTTTAAAGCCTGGGTGAAGTTGCAGGTGTGCTGGGCTCATCCTTGGATCTGCACCTCAGAGGGGCTGGGCACTTTCAGGGTGACTGGTCCTGTCCTCCCCTGCTTGTGGCTTTTGTACACACTTTTGCCACACATGGCAATAAATTTGTTTGCTGTTGAAAAGGAGTTATTGGAGAGATTACAGAATATACAGAATATAGAAAAGGATGAAATAGAAAGGCGCCTAATCCTCAGAACACAATCTCCAGCTCCTTGTAAAAAGATTCAGGGTTTGTTCCATAAATGGGGACAAAGGGAACCTTTAGCTGCTCCTGCTCTGCTGAGTTTTGATCCCTAAAAAAATAGGAGTGAGCAGCCCTGGGGAGAGCAGGGTGGGCACTCAGAGGAGACAGGGCTGTGCCACCTGTGCCTGCACAGCCCCGTGCCTGTGGCAGGGGCAGGAGATGAAAAGCTCATCAGCAGTGATGTTAATTGGATGCACTGCTGGCTCCCTGCGTGGCCCCAGTGGAGCGTGGCCGGCTCGAGCAGGCCCTGGAGCGTGAGCAATGGGAGCTGACAGCCCCTTTTGCAGGGCAGAGCCACGCTGGGGACACTGAGCATGGCCCAGACAGGGCTGTGCCCCCGGCCCCTCACCTCGGCCTGCTTGGTTTAGTGTCACTGTGGGAGTGTCCCGGTGGACTGGCCTTGATGAACTGGGGATTGGAAGCCTTGGGGTAGGAGATGAGGAGCAGTTGGGCCAGGCTGGGCTGCACAAATGCAGGATAATTCAGCAACAGCAGCATTCCCACTGAGTTTGGGCTCCAGACATCACCCACCCAGTGTAGTTCCTGCAGAGCATCGCTGTGTGCCAGCCTGGGCTCAGCCTGTGCTGCTGGTTGGTGTGCAGTGGCTCTGGATGGAGATAAGGGGGATTTTGGGTTGTTGCTGTTCAGGGGGAAAGCAGCAGAAAGGTGTCAGCCTGTCTGGGAGGCGCCTTTGGAGTGTTCTGCACCAACCTTGTGAGGGAAAAGTGAGGTGCAGGCAGGTGTCAAATCACTGGAAGTTCTCTCTGTGACCCCTAAAAGTGCCTTTCTGGGGTGAAAAGCCCCAGCCTGAGAGCAGGCCAGGCATGTGGCAGTCACTGTGATTTTCTAGAGCCACAGGAGTAGTTTTTTCATGTGCCTAAAGGATATTTAGTGCAAGGCCACAGGCCTTCCACTGGCCTATCCTGTGCTGGATATCCCAGGATGCTGCGATGGACAGTGGCACAGCAGGTGTCATTGGCCTGTTTGGGACATCAGACCTTCCAACAGCCAGAACTAGATTGATTTTATGGAAAAACAGTGCAGAAGATTCTTCAAGGAATTGTTTGCTGCTGAGGGCAAAGACATTTGTACACTTGATACCTGAGCTCTGAAGTGAGACTGGTCACCAGTTTCAGAGCAGGGCGGGGAGATACCTCACCTTGCACTCAAGGAGCTGTGCTTGATGACTTGGGTTTTCCACAATGAGGTGCTTGGAGAGATGAGAGCCAACCAGCCCCTGCCCAGCCCTGTGCTTGTGAGGTTGTGTCCAACTGCTCTGAGGAAAAGGGGAAAGGAGAGCAGGGCAAATTCCACCCATGCAGCTGCCTGAGAGGAGCAGGTCACTTGGGATCTGTTTGGAGGCAGAAATAGGGCTGGAAGTGAGACAATGAAGTAGAGGTAAGGTGTTCTTTGACATCACCACGGCCTCATCAGGATGTTGCTGAGTAACCTGCTGCACTAATCCTTGGAAATGTTTGAGCAGAACGGGTTGCTGCCTGTGCTCTGAGTCTCTGCATGTGGATTTGGGGCTGGTGTTGGCACCCAGCTCTTTGTTTCTAATCCTGATCTGAATGTGCTGAACCTACATTAGCACAGAATCCCAGATTGGGAGGTCTGTAACTATGGCAGTGTCCTCCAAACGTGACCCTCTGCTCCTCATCTCAACGCTGGCATCAGCCAGCTGCCGTGTAAGGTGGCACTCCTTTTTTCTAGTAGTAAGTCCATGTCAAAGAGGAAATATAAATAAACTCCCCCAAACAAAAGAAGCAAGGAAAAAATAATTCTTTCAAACATTTGAGCAGGAACAATAGGGTAGGATATGCACTCTCTGGGGAGGGCTAATGGCTGAAACCGATAGGAGCACAGTGCTGCCTTGGTCTGTACCTAACCCAGAGCTTGGCTCAGCGAGGATTATTTATAGCAAATGTTATGGCAGAAGCATGTGTGACCTGCAGGCTCCCGGCGAGGGGAAGAGCTTTCCTGTGCTGTCTCTGCGATACAATAGACAATTATTTAGACACTATCTTTGTCTCAAGATATAAACAATTAAATGCTGGCTACTGATTTCTGCTCTGATGTTCAGACCGTGCCGTCTTGCTTGGGGATTTGTGGAGAAGGCAAGGATTTTTAAGAAATGTCACAGCTGTAAAGTTCCTGAGGCATCTCTACCAAACTGACTAATTGAGAATGCAGAGTAATGTCACAATCACGACAAAGTTGTTGCTTCCCAAAGTATGGCAACCCATGGTTCAGTGTTGTTCAGCTGACATCAATGGGGTGTGGATGGGTGTAGACCCCTGAATCTGCCTGTTCCATTGTGTTTTGGCTCATCACTGTGATATTAAAGTACCTACAGCTGCTACTGGATAGTAATTAAATGTTCTTACCTATAATTAACTACTTTCAACTGACTACTGAACAGCTTAAGTAATCTACGTGCAATGGCAGATATTTTGGTATTAGATTGGTGACAGTTGGTGCCAAATAGCTGGAGAGGTTGGGGAAACAGCTTTTGTGCATCAAAACAACCTTGTGCTGGCAGGTGACTCCTTCTTCAGGCTCCCTCCTTTTCCTGGGGGTCCTTGTCCATCCTGGGTGCCAGTACCAAAAGGATCTTTTTGGGTCTCTTCAGGACTCACCTCAGATTTATTTTCTGTAGAGCAGAAGAATTTAGAATTGCACAAAAGGGGAAATGTGGAGGAGTGCGCAAGAGGTGATGCTGCTGTGGTTCAGTGGGCAGAGGGTGGACCTGCATCTGCAGCTCCTGGGTCAGCAGTGTGAGTTTGGAGGAATATTTAGCACAGGCACAGTGCCAGAGGTGTGTGGGCTTTGTGAGAGGCTTGGTCTGAAATCCACCTTCAGCAAGAACTGATGTGTCACATGTTCATTGTTTAGTTCCAGTTGTATTCCAGGGATTTTATATCTCTGCTTTTATCTCGAGTTTCTCCTGCTCAGCATGGCACAGGGAGCTGCGTGCTGGCTCCGTCCCTTCTCTGTGTACATAAAGCTGCTCCTGGCTTGGTGTAAGGTTTTGGTGCTCCATGTGCTGCAGAGCCCAGGACTGGTGCCTTGTTCAGCTGGCTGCCACCTCCCTGCAGTGCCAGCCCATCTCCAGTGTGGAGCTGTGGTGTTTGCAGTGAGCTGCTCCCTGCCTGGCAGCGCCAGCTCCAGCCCAGTTTGTCTGACAGATGCAGTGGGGCAACTCTCTCTTTCTCTCCCTTGGCCGCAGGCAAAATGAGTCTCCTGCTCTAATTTCATTGTGTTTAGCCACTGCACAAACTATAAAGCTCCCTGAAATGGGAAGGAAGTAATGTTTAAATTATACATGAGTGAACTGATTTACTCAGCCTGAAGTTTTGAGTTCCGTCCTTATAAATACAGGGCTGGAGCTATCAGTCTGTGCATCCATCCGTCTGCCCGGTGAAGATTGAATTAGCAGGAGCACAAATGCAGATCCAGGACTGTAAAAGCTTTGGCTTAAACCAGTGCAAACCATGTGGGGCAGATGCTACTGCCACAGGGAACGTGATGTGTTTGCCTGAGGTTATCCTGTCTGGTAGTCTCTCCTCAGTGATGGAGGAGACCGTTGCTGCAGGGTCCCTTCTGCCACTGCAAGTGGTGTAGTCACTGTCCCTGGAAATACTAAAAGAATGTGTGGATGTGACACTTGAGGACATGGTTTAGTTGTCAGCGTGGTGGTGGTGCTGGGTTGATGGCTGGAATCGATCTTGGAGGTTTTGTCTAACCTGAATGATTCTGTGATTCTAAAACTCAGTGTTTTGATAATGTCTGTCCACTCCTGACTGGGAAGGGATTCAGACTGCTCCCCTGTCTGCCTCCTGCTCCTAATGAAGGGGTTTAGCTTCCTGTGTAAGGGATTTGCAGAGCATGTGAAATGCTGGTTCAATTCTCTGGTCGCTTCCTATGGGCATGGGCCCCACGCTCCTTGGGGAGCCCCGTGCCGGAAAGTCGTAACTGCGCTCGCTGATGGCCTGGAGATCCCTTTTGCAGATGTTTCACCCAGGTCTCTCCTTCCACCTCCATGGAAATGAACAATCAAGCTGCAGTGCTGCCATGCCTGGCTGGGGCCCAGCAGCAAACTCTCCTCCTTGACCCAGAAACAGGATGCTGGATTTTTGTAGGGGCTGCAGTGGTTTGCGTGGTGGGGATCTGCTGGCAGGGGTCTGCCAGGTGGCCAGGGACTTGATCATGAGGCTGCATCCTCAGGGTGTGCTCTGTGAGCAAACACCGCGCTGCCCTTGGTCCTTGGATGTGGCACCCAGCAAGTCTGAGATGTCTGTGGAGACATAAACAGAAAGGGGGAGAAGTCACGATTCTCTCCCTATTTGTTTGACCTAAATACACTGAAGTAACTGTACCCCCATGAAAGAGATAATTTCCTGATGCTGGAGAGCTTAACATCTGTTTCCTCCCATTTTTTTTCAGTGGTAGAACATGGTAACGGAAGAACTGGCGGGGTTTTCTTTCCTCTTTTTCTTTTGTATAGCAAGAGGCGCTGCATGCTTGGGCTAAATACGCTCTCGGAGAGCAGACAGGTTTCTCTCAAGGGTTATATGATCATTTGTTCTCTATTTTCTCTCCTTCCTGCCTCCCCCCACCCCTTCTGGAGAGGAGCGGATACAGCGAAGCCCAGGCAGGACTTCCTTAGCTCAGCCATGCCTTCTGGCAGGCTGAGCCGCGTGCCCTCTCCCCGTCACCCCCCTCCCCTGAGAAACAATGGCCAAAGGCTCCTTCTTGTTTGTTATTTTGGATCCTGCAGAGGAAGAGGCGAGTGGAAGATCGTGTCCCCGGGGGCCCTCGGTGCATTCCAGCTCAGCGAGGCTGTCGGCGCCTGGGCTGTGCCGGCCCCGGGCCTTTCGCTCCCGCCCGTGAGGGGCACAGGGCTTGGAAGCAAATGTAGCACTGCTGAGAGGTGAGAGGAGGGGGATGGAGAGCCTTGGAGGGGTGTCTGGAGCTGCTGTTCCACAGTGAGTGCAAATCCTGTCCTTGGAACGTCCAGCACAGCACAGGTTGTCACAGTGCCAGGAGGAGCCGGCTGTTCTGACATTGTTTGAACTCCTCAGCTTCTCCTTTGCACATGGGGTGCAGTGAGCCTCAGACCCTCTCTGCCTCCAAAGCCCTCCTGGATGACCTTGGGTCCCTCCAGGTGTGTTGAGCCAGCAGCTCTGTGGTGGAGAGCATGTTTCTGGCACATGATCCCGTCTAGGCTGCCCCAAAGGCAACCCCACCACCAATTTCCTCTTTGTTCCCTTCAAAGGTTTATTGTTTCTCAGGGCCCCAGTCAAAATTCTTCTTTAGAATAGTTCTTTTGGGTCACTTGATAGATGGGGTTTACCATTTGCCTGGAACTTGGAATATGCATGCTCCAGGATCCCATAACACCAAGGGGTCCTGGAATCACAGAATGGTTTGGGTTAGAAGGAACCTTTGAAATCATCTTCTTCCACCCTCTGCCATGGGCAGGGACACCTTCCATCAGGTTGCTCCAAGCCCAGTCCAGCCCAGCATTGGAAATTCCCAGGGATCAAGGAGCAGCCACAGCTGCCCTGAGCAGCCGCTGGTGGCCGCATTAAAGTGCTTCAGAGCATGAAATACATTTTTTAAAAGTTACTTCTGCTTGTTGCCCAAAACCTGCAGTGATCTGAAGAAGATTTCAGGGATTGTGTGATGCCTGCCTAGCAAACAGCCTGAACTGTGCGCTGTTAAGTGAGCAGTTTCTTTTCATCATTGGGATCTCCTGTGAAAACTCAGCCTGGATCAGATCTTTTCTAATCAATGCTTCCTTTCCAGCAGGTCTTGCTACCCTGCTGCCTCTGAACCTGGTGTCGTGGTTTAACCTGGTTTAGCAGCCTGGTTTTGCTTTGCTTGTGGATAACTTGTGTAGAGCAGCTCAGCAGCAGGAGGTTGCTCATGGAGGGTGTCACCCCCTGAGGGGTGGCTTGTGACAGCCCTGATTGCTTGGACTTGATTCAGTGTCCTTTAAGTCTATGAGAACTGTCAACTTCAGTGGGTGTTCCTGGGCCCGTGCTGTTATTTCTCCTGGCTGTCGGCTAAATCACACTGAAAAGGAGCAAAATTGCTCTTACTCCCACCTGTATCGTGCAGGAAGAGCCTGTTGCCAAGGGAATGTTGTGCAATCATGAGTGAGATACAGAGCACCTATTTCTTTCTTAGAGATTGGGATAACACAAAAAATATGGAAAGAATTCAGAGGGGGAATCATGGCTGTAGATGCAGATGTTTGTGTAACACACCTGGTGCCCTTGGCTGGGGATTTTATTAATCTGAGTTTATTCATCCCCCTCAGTGACATGGAAAAGAAAAGTGAGTTTTCAGAATAAAGGGCTGCTGCTTTTGTGACGAGAAGAGCAGGGCATGGCAGGGACCCACACAGCCCCTGTACACTGGAGCTGTTGGCAGTGTTTGGTTGATAGCTGGAGTTTTATAAAACCATCTTCCCCTCTAGCTGAGATTCTGTGTGTTTTGGAGAGCAAGCACAGTAGCCTTTGGTCTCCAAACCTAACTGAGCCACCCTCGTTGGGCTCAGGTAATCTGAGGGCAGTGGAAGAGGCAGAAGGTAATTGTATTATCTGTGGTTAAAGCCCTGCTTTAAGTGATGGTAGTCCCAGCTCAGCTGCTGAGTGGTAACTTGCTACGACTTGACATCCGCAACTGCAGCTCAGGGAGGGGAAAAATAAACATGTGGTTGACAAGTGGTGTAGTTTTCTGACTAATAGCTGTTCCCAGCATGTTACTTCAAAACCTCTTTCCCCTGCACCCCAGAAAGGTGAGCAGTGGTTCATCAGACACTCTCAGGGCTGCTCTCCTCCATACTCAAATTTTATCTTGTCATGGTGGGCCTAAATGCCCCCAGGGCCATGTGGTTTGGCTGGTAAAGCCACCTTTGCCCTGCTTGGCTGATGGAGAGCACAGGTTTCCCCCGGGCAGCTGCTGCAGGTGTTGGCACAGTGGCAGCTCGATGGCTCCAGCAGGCAGTGGAGCTTAGCAGATTTTAGCTCCTGCTCAGGGAGGACAGGGAAACTGGCTGGAAGTTGCCTCGGTGGTGGGAGGCTTTGCTCTGGGTGAGGCAGTGCCAGTCCTGGGGCTGGAGCTGGCTCAGGGGCAGTGCTGGGACTGTTGGGCACTGAGGAAGCTGTGCTGGGAGTTGGCTCCTGCCAAGGTCAGCTTGTGGCTTCAGTGTGTGCAGTCCTGCAGGTGTGACTGGGGGGAATTCAAACACATTCACAAACACAATCATCAGGTGAGGAGAGATTCAGGTGAGGCTGTGGTGGAAGGGGAGATGGAGAGGAGTAACCAAGCACTGGTCACAGAATGGATCTCCTCTCTGCTTAGAGTGCTCGGGTCTGGCTTCATGGTGGCAGCTCTAATTTACATCTGCTTTAAAGCTGTTTAAAAAAAATAATACAACCCTCCCATATTTAATCTTAAAGCCACCCATGTACCCTGTGATTCTGGATTCTGTTGCTTCTCAGGGGAGGGCTGTGCAGGATCTGTCCCTTGTTATGGGCTCTCTTTTGCCTGCTACATGAGGAACAGCCTGTCTCCTCTGTGCTAGCATCCCTCCAAAGACTTCACAGGCAAGCCTCTTCCCTTTGAATCTTCTTTCCTCATGCAGGATCCACCCAGCCAAAAACAATAAAACATAAAACTGGAAAGAGAAAACAAACAAAAAAAGAGGGCCATTTGTGATTTCTGTCTTTTGCTGCCAGTTGGCTGCACGACTTGAAACGACTGAAGTGCTCTTTTTTTTTCCCCCCGCTCCTTCCAAGCCATTCCAATGTGTTAGTCTTTAAGTTGCAGCAGGAATGTCTGGGAATAACTCACATCCCAAAGTGACAGCCTGAGAAATGAGAAGCTGGTCTCCTCCTCAGGCACCAGATGGGGGAACTGTCCTGCTCAACCCTTGATTTTTTGGGAACAAAAGCTTTTGTGGTCTCTGCAGGGACTCATGACAACGCAGCTCCCGCATGAATTTCTGCCACAGGGTTTAAATGGAGGCAAGGTGGTGCTGAGACCCCAAAAGTGCCTGGGGAAGGAGGTTCTCTCTTAAAAACGCCATGGTGGCGGGTACAAGAGGCTGAGTAAAGAGATGGCTAAAGCAGAGCGGGGCAGCGTGTGGAGCGTCATCACTGTGCTTGGGCTGGGTAACTCTGGGGTGGAACTGAGGGTACCCACTGTGGAGCTGTGTGACTGCAGGGGGTGTGTTTGGCAGTGTGTGGCTGGGCTGGTGAACTGTGGGTTGTATTGTGCAGTGGACATTTAGGGTGTGTAATTGTAGGGTTTGTTTGGCTGTGTCCAGTGATGCTGGGTAACTGTGGGGTGTATTTGGCAGGGCACGTTTAGG
>VXBB01024941.1:165411-189054 GCA_013399915.1 Illadopsis cleaveri
CACAGCCCAGAGTGGAGCCAGCATCAGTGCTGGCAGCACCTCACATGGTTAATAACAGGCAAAAATGGCCAGGAGGAGTGATGGGGGGATAAAAAAAGGTGAGGAGCAGCTCTGTGAGCCCTGAGGTTGGTGAAGATGGTGAGGATGAGGTGCTGGAACAGGGGGATGATCCCTGGCAGGAGTTGCGGCCTGTGCAGGCCCCATGCAGGGGCAGGTTCTCCTGACGGGAATGGGACCTGTGATGGCTCCACAAGGCACGAGTGGGACCTCTGGAGGCTCCACACAAAAGCAATTCCTGGTAGGAATTGTAGCTTGTGGAGCTGATTTCTGGCGAGAATTGTAACCAGTGGAGGGCCAACACAGGGGCAGGTTCTCCTGACAGGAGCCATGGCCTGTGAAGGCCCCACAGGAGCCTGGAACAAGTATGAGAAAGAAGGACAACTGTTATGTCCCAACCATACCTCTCCCACTTCCCAATCCTTCTGCACCCCTTGGTGAGAGGTAGATCCATCAGAAGATGGGGAAGTTGAGCCATGGTGGGAGGGGGTAAGTTATTGTGTTAATTTTATCTTAGTTTCTCGTTATACAGATCAGTTGGTGGCAAATCAAATTGAGAGTGATTGGAAAGGGATCCCTGTATTTTTATATCAGCCCATCAGCTTTTTTGTCTTATTTCCCCCCTTGCCTTGGTTGGGCAGCACAATGAGTGGACATCTGGCAGCCCACCACAGCAGCAAACACTCATTTCTGCTACCCTAAGCACAGCTGGTGCCAAAAATGCTTGGCACAACTGCTGTGGCAGGGCTCATGGAAAGCCAGATAACTGTTGTCCATAAAAAAGAGGGATGCTGGTTGTTTCTGTTGGCTGTGCTCTGCTTTCGTGGTGCCTCTGCCATCCGTGGGGGTCTCGCGGGTTGTCCCTTGTTGGTGGCAAGGTACAAACAGACTTGACCGAATGCAAGGGTCAGGAGATGCCCAGGGCAGTAGCTGCTGCATTAAAAACCTTAGTTTTAACAGCAGTAGCAAGTTGAAATGTTTTTAGTAGATATGGGGACTGTTCACAGTGCTAGTGTGGCTCTCTTGCTGCTTGGGGGAAAGTGGAGAGTTTCTCCATTGTCAGACCCATGTCTTGGGGGCTCACTATTTCTTCCTCCTAAGAGTAGGATTGGAAATTGAGGGAATTGAACCCTACTGAGTGCCTGGCATGTAGTTCTGCTTTCTAGACAGCAAACCCGGGACCAGCAGATCCAGCCCCAGGAAACTGTAATATTGAGAGAGGGCAGATGGATTCCAGGGGAAGGGAAGCTTTAGGAGCTGAGCAGGAGTTTAGCTGTATTCCCACAGCTGGTTCAGAATGGTTTCCATTGCTGCTCTGGATGGGGGAACTGTGTTTTTAATCCCGTCCACTGGAACTCACTTGAGGGGAACCTGTTTTTTGTAGCATTGAGTGGTGGCCAAGCAGCTTTCATTGAGCACACTGGTGCCAGGAGGGATTCCTGTGTTGGTGCCATCGCTACTGTATGAAAAACCTGGCTTGGATATTCCATGAGTTTTGTGATGTTGTTGTATTTTAGAGTTGCATTGCTTCCAGGAAAAGGCTTATCCTGACTTTTCTTTGAATGGCTGCCTGGAGAGACTGAGCTATTGGGAGCATGATGGCAGTTTCTGGCAGATGGGGATGGTGGAGATGACAGTGACATGTGCAGGGACACTCACTGGAATTTCCTCTCTCCTCTCTGCCGTGAACTTTGAAGCATTTAGAGTCTCTACAGCCTGCAAAACGAAGATGTGATTCATGGGATTCTGAGCATACTTTGTGGTAACTTTATTGATGCAGGAAGTTTATTTGTGGTCGCTAAATGTTCAGTCATTTAAGTCAGATTTAAGTAGCTTTAAAATTTATATGGTTTGGAAGCAAAATTTCAGCCTCCCTGGAATCAATGGGGAAAACCGCCACAGCCACTGGGATAAGGTTTGACTTGTGATGCTTTGAGAAATGTGTCCTCTTAAAAGCTTTCTGCTCCTAATTGCATTCCTTTGTTCTTTTCCCTTAAAGCCTTGTGAAGAAAGCAATCTGAGGACCATGCATCCGTGACTCCTGGAACCAGCCTGTGAGCCAGGGCGATGGAAATTCTAGAGGGCCGCCAGCGTACTGCTTCCATGAGCATTCCCAATGGATATGCCAACAGGATTTTCCAAGGAAACATGGAGGGAGGGAGCACTGATGCCTTGGAGGCCTGTGGTGCTGAGCACTGCGCCTCTGGCGACGCAGTCCCCGGTGAGCAGGAGGAAACAAACAGGTATAAGAAGACAACCAAGGGCAGCCGGATCTGGAACTTTGTCAGACGAAGGAAAGGACTCTCTACGAATAAAGACAGACCCCAGTCCATGATTCTGCTGGGAGTTGCCTCTGAGGTCTCAGAATTAAAAAAGCCATCCTTCATGGACAGGGTACGCTCGTCCAAAAAGGGAAGATCCTCTAGGACACCCAAGAACGTGGATTTGAGAGCATCCAGAGCACAGGATGCTTGTGACCCTGAGGAGGACCTTCACTGCAGTGGGCAGAGGGCTGTCTACAGGGTGAAGAAGCTGGTCGATGGCCGGAGGCCCTCCCGCCACTCGTACGCCGGATACATCGAGGATTTGGACTCTTCTTTTGAGGACATAGAGCTGAACATCAGCATTCCTGAACTTCCTGATGCCACTGAAAGTAAATGTCTCAGGGATATCAGTGGCAGATTACACGGTGAGGATAATGATGGTAACTGCCACAGAATACCAGCCAGGAAGAGCGAGTCTTTGAATTTTGAACACATTAAGAGTCCTGCAGTTGCAGAAGGGGACAATCAAAAGAGGTGCGCTGTGCTCCCACAGGACAGCAGGAGAGGAAGGAGCTCTGATGTCTGGAGCTATCTGAAAGGAATTTCATTAGCTAGCAAAGATAATTCAAAGCTCGCAGATCAAAGGGCTGAAACCAATTTCCAGAACTTAGAAAATACAACTGATCATTATGCTCCTTACTTTGACTTTGATACGAGGTGTGAGGAGAATCCCAGCCAGCGGAAAAAATCAAACGGTGCCGCCAAAGCCACTCACTTTGGGGGTGTTGTGAGGTTCTTAACCAGCGTGGCTGAGGCAGCTCGGCGGCTGCGAGGCTCCTCCAGGGCCTTTTCCCCCGATGAGAAGAGGCCTCAGCGCAGTTTCCGGGGCCGCAGGCAGGATGTTGCCTCCCCCAAAGAGGGTTTGGTTATCGAGAATGAGAGTGCCAAGGCCTTGTGCATGGTGGGAGCCTGTCTGCAGTCCCCGGATTCGGGCACCTGGGAGAACCTGAGCTTTGAGAGTTTAGCGGGGAAGGAGCATGTGCAGCACTGCAGAACCACAGATGGGCTGAAAGGCCTTGGTTCCTCTGGCCTGGGCAGTGGCAGTGACAGGCTAAATAACACCTCACTTTCTCCCTTTGGGCCAGAACCATCCACGTCCCAGCTGGCAGAGCTTGCAGATGGCCCTTTCACTGAGCTGAACAGCAAAGACCCCTCTGAGGATCTGGTTGAACTTCCACAGACGACTCTGGCTGAACCAATTCAGGACTTGGGCACGACTCCAGAGGAGATCCAGGTCATGGCCAGGGACCTGCCACCTTCTCATGATCTTCCTGTGAATAGTCTGGACACTGTGGACTTGGGCCATTCTCCAGCTGCCAGTGTGGACTTTTCTGCAGAAACTGAAGTGCAGACCCACCTCCCACAGACATCGCCAACTGAACTTGATTCTGGGGACGTGGCTTGTGCCCCAGTGGGTGCTAAAGACATGGATCTGTCTCCAGTAGTTGCTCCAGAGCTTTCAGAGACAGAACTGGCTAATCAGGACTTGAGAAGTCCTGAGCTGCCTTTGCAAAACTTGTCTGGAGATGAGCTGGAGTCCCAGGATACTGGCAGTCCTCTGGAGAAGGTTGTGGGCAGGGACCTCCCACCTTCTCTTGATCTTCCTGTCAATAATCTGGATGCTGCAGATCTGGGCTGTTCTCCAGTTGCTGATGGTGCCTTTCCTGCAGTGACTGAGGCTCAGACCCACCTTCCACAGACATCACTGACTAAACTTGATACTGAGGACGTGGCTTGTGCCCCAGTGATTGCTAAAGACGTGGATCCATCCCCAGCTGTGGCTCAGGAAATTTCAAGGACAGAACTGGATAATCAGGACTTGAGAAATCCTGAGCTGCCTTTGCAAGACTTGTCAGGAGGCGAGCTGGGGATTCAGGACTCGGGCAGTTCTCCAGAGACATCACAGGTTGTGGGCAGGGATGTGCCACCTTCTCTTGATCTTCCTGTGAATCAGCTGGGTACTGTGGACTTGGACCATTCCCCAGCTGCCAATGGTGACTCCTCTGCAGCACATGAGGCCCTGATCCACCTTCCCCAGGCAGCTCTGACTGAAGAGATCCAAGACACTGTCAATACTCTGGAGAAGAGTCAGGTCATGGGCCGGGACCTGCCACCTTCTCCCGACATTCCCGAGAATATTCTGGATGCTGCGGACATGGGCTGTTCTGCAGTTGCCGACGTGGACTTTTCTGTAGTGAGTTTTTTGAAGTGTTCCACAGTGAAAAGGCAGGGCTTGGAGCAGGCTGGTGGCCGCATTAAAAAGCGGGGAACCACTTCATTTGTGGAACAAAACTCTGTGGAGGTCATGGACAGAGTGGATGAGTTTGACTGCAGCACGGAGTGCAGGCCCTTCCAAGTGCACGTCTCCAGGATTGTCTCTTCTGGACGCCTCAAAAATGGAAAGGTAGGAGCAACTTTGTAAGGTTTGCAATAACCACGCTGTTGTACATCTCAAAAAGTTGGTTTGCACTTGAAAGCATTGTTTTACATCCCTCATTGGGATTTCCACCTAAAGAGGTTGTTCTGTGAATGGTGACAGCAGACACAGCTTTTAGATCAGTCTGAGTCTGAGCTCTTAAACCTCCAGAACTGCTTCTCCTGTGACCCTTCTGTGTATCAGTGTCTCTTGAAGAGGATGTAGCAGTTTATGTATTCCTAGACACTACCTTTAGTTTTTTTCCTCTCTGCATTTAGGTTCGTTTGAAGTAGAAGCTCCTAAGAAGAGGAATTTTAGCAAATTGAGAGTTTTTAAGTGTGCCATGGGCAAACGGAATTCAGCAATTGCACTTTGGCCTCTGTGTTTTCTTACCTTAAATAGTTGTAGGAGTGATGGGGTGGGTGGTGAATGAGAGGTGGGCAATGCTAGTGGCTCCAGTCATGGCAGGATGTTCCTGTCTGGTACAAGCAAGTATTTGAAAACCCTTAAAATCCTCAAAACATTTAAGTGGACACTGCATTTTGGACTAGGTTCTGGGTGTTACAAATCTGTCTTGTCCAGTTTGTTGCTACAAAACCTAAGAAGTCTGTGGAGCCAATGTGAAGCCCAGCTTTAGGGTTCTTTTGGGTACCTGCTGGTTAGCTGAGGCTGGAATGAGGACTTTCTTTTTTTGAAGGTGTCAGGTAGAAAAATTAGGTTGATTTGTGAAGAAACTTTCTCTTTTCCTTTTGGATTTGGAGAGACTAGAGATATTCTAGAGGTGGTGACACTGTTGCCTGTTGGAAAAGGGGTCACAGTAACTTCTGAGCCAAGAGGGGAAGTGTTTGAAAATTGGCAGCAGATTAGGAATGCTGGGGGAAAAAATTTGAACTTCTGACTCGCAGCTAAAACAGGCAGCAGTATTGTTAGTTATTCCTGGTTTTGTTTTTCTGCTCTGTTTTGTGTAATGCAAAGAGTTACAGAAGCTCTCTGCGTAATCCCAGGCACTCCAGAGGAGTGAGTAGTGGTTGGTCACGTTTTGGGGTTTGTCCTGGTTTAGGGCAAATTTGGGAGAAAACCCCCCGAATAAAGGCCCTCCAGGAAGCAGACCCAAACAGCCTCTCCCCACAGCCGGTCCAGGGAAAGAACTTCCTCTGAGAAAAGTGGAAAAAACTATTTAACAAACAAAGTGCCCACAGGCATAAAGAATGAATAATATGAAACAATAAAACCTCTTGTTCTGGAGTGAGATGGTAAATTGAGACAGTCCTTGCTGTGGGTGTAGCTTGGCTTGATCAGTCCCTTATTCATCACTCCAGAGGTCCAGGCCCTGGTGAGCCACAGGTGCGAGCTCCCCAGTGCTCCTCTGGGTTTTTCAGTCCAGAGTAGGTTTAAAAGTCCCAAGAAAAGAAAAAAACCAGTCCAGGAAGCTTTTCTGCCTCAGCTAGCTAAACTAACTAGAAGCAAAAAAAAAAGATTTCTGTCCCGCTGCTGTCAGCCGAACAGCACCGAGTCCAGAGGAAAAAAATGCAGAGGAGTGAAGGCTGTTTTTCAAAACAAACTGCGCGCTTCTTTCCCTGCTTCACTCTCAAAATCAATCTTAAAGGCACAGAACTCAGAACAGAACAGATGACTGGGGATACAAGCATCATGAAGTCACCCTAGGACAGGGTTTCTGGAAGAAACATTTTTAGGAAGAGCTTGAGAGGGCTGTGGTTTGATATCCCTTCACAGGGACCAAGCTGGAAGTGTTCTGGGCAGGAGCAAGATGAGAGAGGCTCAAAAGGATGGAGTGGAGCGGAGGGAAATAGCAGCACTCTTGTCCCAGAGCAGCCACATCCCTGCTGGGAGGGCAGGGGCTGCCTGTTTGATCCCAGCGCTCTCAGGGCACAATCCCAGCGCTTTCCCAGCTCAGCTGTGTGAACAGAAGATGCCCTAAGTCCCAGCTCAGCTGTTGCAGCTTACTAACATGACCAAGGAAAATATGGTGCTTGAGATAAGTGGGCAGGAAACCTCCCCCGAGTTCCCGTGGAGCGTGGCGATAGCACACGACCTCGGGGCTCACTCTGGCAGGGAGGGCTGGCTGCCTCCTAGGCAGGAGCTGCAGCAAGGTGGGAGGGAAAGCAGACAGCCCCACCTGGGCTGTGGACAGCTCCTGCAGCCCGGGAACTCCTGCTGCAGGTTTGGAAATGCACAGTGATCTGTGCTGGTGGCACCAAACCCAGAGTAAAGGGAGGCTGAAGAAGGGATCTCCTGGACAGGAACAGCCCTGCAGTGTCTGCCAGCAGCAACAAATGACCTGAGATACCCCAGGGATTTGCTCGCCTATCTCCCATCAGGGAGCGGCACTCGGAAACACTTTACCAAAAATAAACATGGGAGAGGAGTAACTGCAGCCTGAGTGTGACAGTAGCAGCAAACTCCAGCCTCTTATTGTTTTAGGGCTCAATCCATCTCTTTGCTGGCACCTGTTCCTCAGGACAGTTGCTGGCCCTGCACTCCAGGCTGCTCTGATTTACTGTAGGGTTTGTATTTCAAGGGAAGTGGTCAACCACAGGCAGGGAGAAGGTGCTGCCAGGATGGGGTGGCTTGGCCAGGCCAGCTGCTCTGAGTAAGTTCCCCAGCAGTTTTACAGTGTGTGAGCAGAGTGGAGCAGAAAGCATTTCCCAAACAACTTAAACATTGCCCCAAAAAACCCATAAAAGTGCCTGTTCCCACTGAGGCTCCTGTGGGGAGATGGTGTGAGAAACTGAGGCTGGTGTAGCACAAGGGATGCTGGAGTGGGATTTAGGGGATCTGTACATTGATTCTGTCAGTAAGTAAATCTGTTTAGTTGTATCTGCAATTAATGCCCCTAGTTTTTGCTTTCCTGGTCTTGCCTTTAAAGTTCTAATGTCTTTGGGCAGGAGTTGAGTGATCATGGGCGAGTAGTTTGGTAGGATTTGATCCTGGTGCTTTAAAGGATATAGCATTGCAGCAGCATTTAATAAAAGCAGATGCAGAAAAGTAGAAAAGCACATCCCTGATAGTTGCTTTCAGACCCCATCCCAAATTCTCATCTGTTCTGGGAGCTTGTGAAACAAGTGGAGATAAAATGTTTTGAAAAATTGGAAGAACAGTAAAGGTCATAACGAATTGTCAGTGGGAAATGCATGATTCCATTCACACTGCTGCAGCTCTGGAATCACAGTGCTATCCTTACTCTGAGATATGAGAAATGGAGTGAATGATGACATGGAGGTTTCAGCAGTTTTTGGACAGTTTTCGTTTTTCGTGTCTCCACTGAAGTGAATTATCCTCCTCCAACCTCTGAAAACACCACAGCACCCCAACAGGGAAACTGCTGCTGCAGAAGTCAGGCATAGCCCCAGGAGTTGTCTTTGAGCATTTCCAGTAGCCTGAGGTGATGTTTAGATGGAAAGCAGCTTTGATGCCATGTATTTTGCAATTCCAACCTTCCATCAGGGTTCCAAACTGGCTGGTGTGTCCATGGACAGGGTTTGTGGGTGATTTGATACCTCCTTTGGAGTGACATGAGGAAAAGTTGCAAAATAGGCATCTGAATTAATATTTCAGGTATCAGTTTGGAGTTTTTAGGACCCAGAAAGAAGTGTCAGGTTTATTTCTGGCAGAGAGATCTGCCATAGGGTGAGGTCCTTGCTTGTCCCGGGGCCACGACCGGGAGCATCGCGGAGTCTCTGGGCTCGTGCTCGTGTCACCCTCGCAGTGACAGAGCAGAGGGCTTCCACCGCAGGCTTTCTGTGCCCTCTGCTGGCTTGTTGGGGAAATAAGAGGTTATTTTGGCGGAACAGAAAGCCTAATCTTTTTCCTTGAGGTTCAGAATTTTATCTCCAAAGGGTTTGCACGCTGCAGCTTGCTTCTGACTGTTGTGGCTGCGCATAGACCCCAATTGAGCTTGTGAGGATGTTCTCTGGGGGAATTAGGATTGCCAGAAGTGTGAAAATGAGATTTCTACAGGCTTGTCAGCCTTGGCAAAAGCTGTGTGTCCCATAGGATGAAGGGCCAGGCTGATGGGATGCCGTGCTTGGTTTCAGGGCTCTGTAAAGAACCGTGTGCTCAGCATCCTGCATCACTGCAGATGTTTCTCCGGAGCAGCTGTTGAGGTTGTTCCTCTGAGTCCTGGACTTAAGATCCAAACTGTCCCAGTGCCACAAAGTCTGTCCCTGGTGCAGAGTGTGCTGCTGCTCCAAGTGGCCCACATAGATGGGGTGCTGTCAGGGCATGAGGAGGTTTTTGGGATTCCTATGCTGTAGCTGCTCTGTGTGGGAAAGCAGGAGCCTCTCCCTGCGGTGGGTCCGACTGGAAGCGCAGGATTACTGATTTGCCTGAGTGTGCGCATGCCAGGGGATGGGTTTGCAGATCTGCCTGATAGCTGGGGCATAGCTCAGATCCTCCCACAGCTTTGGGGTTTGGCATTAGTGCAGCTCCAAGTGCCTTTCCACAAGAGCAGGATCCAGCAGAATTCCCTTTTCTGTGTTTGCTGAGAAATTGCAGGTGATGCCCATGGTGAATTTTAGCTTGAGATTGGTTTATTGTGGGAGCAGCTGCAGAGATGGGCTTGCTGAGTGGGTTTATCCCTTCCCTCCCACTGCTGAATGGCACTGATCAGGAAATGCTGTCTGTGAGAGTTGATCTTCAGAGCTTTCTTCATCTCCTGGTTACTCAGCTTCTGGGTTGTGTCTCAGCCTGCTGTAACAAAACACTTCATAGTCCTTCCAAATTAAGAAATAGTACTTCACTTTCTAAATCCTACTGTTGCCAAAAGAGTGCTGTATTCCTGTCTGCAGTGAGGTGCAATTTACTTGCAGAATGAAGATTTTGGGTATTTGTGGCTTTTAATATGGTTGTGTCTGACAATCATTTTCTTTTTAGTGGAGACAAAACCTCTAAAGCCTATCTGCAAGCTGTTCAGGTTCTTGTATTCATAATAACCAGGAGGTGCTAGCAAAATCCTTGAATTAAAGCACTATACTTAGTGCCATCTATAGTGGGGTAGGGTTTTTTGGGAAACGTATTTTTAACTTTGTCAGGGAAAGGCAGGTTGAGTTTGCAAAGCTGATAGGCTTTGCATGTATATAGAACCAGCCATGGAACACATGGATAATGCAGATTTCCATGTGTTTTCTTTAAACACATGGTATGTCTTTCCTTTATCCCATTCCCAGCCTCAAAAGTTAAAACAGGGCCTCAGAGTAGCAGTGGGAAGGAGAACCTCTGGGCCTTATGCTGAAAGGATTCTGTGTCCAAAATTCCCTGGATGGAAGGTTTTCTTTGGATTTTACCTCCTCCTAGCTGTTTTGCAGCCAAGAGAAGTGTAGTGGTTCACTGAATATGATGCTGGTGCTGGGAGATGGATTCTTAATTCATCCACAGCTTTCCTATGGGGTAATTACAGCCTGTCTGCTTTGTTCTTCATCTGTAAATGAAAATAACAGCACATCAGTGAAAATGAACTGCTGGAGTCTTGAGGATGGATCCACCAAACCATCCCAGGCATCCAGTTATTAGCAGGTTCCTGGAAGTGTGACAGATGTGTCTGTGATTGAGCCTAGAAACCTCCCAGAGAGAAACCTCCTGTTTGCTTCCCCTGACCTTTGTTAAATGATTTTTCTTCTGATTTCTTGACTCGATTATACACAAGACTTCCACGGTGTCACATGTCACAGAGAATAAAATGAAAAGTAGGAGTTTGAATTGTGATGTTTTAAAAAGAACATTCCATTCTGCAAAATGTCACGGTACAGTTGTCATTTTCAGGAGCTTTTCCTCCTGGAATAGAATAATAAAAGTTGGAGTGAGGAAAACGCCAACGTTTTTCTCCACTCACCTGTAAATGCCAATTCTTTGGATTAGTGTTACCAAGCATTGAGGTATAACTGAGGTTTTTGACCATTTTATGGGTGCTCCAACCAATTGCAACTGTTCTATTCAAGTAAATATTTTGTAGGCTAGAGATGCAAGGACAGACATGTCTGATTAGCTGTTGTCATCAGTAAGCTGCCAACCGTTTGGCTGCTCTTTGCTGTCCCTTGGAAGCAGCCAGCCTTTGCTGGTACAGGATCCTCAACACCAGCTGATTCCTTCCCTGTGTGTGTGCTCCTGCTGGGACTTGGGAATGGGGGAGCAGCCTCACCCCCAAAATGCAGAGCAGCAAGAGGGTTACTCCCAGAAGTTCCTGGGACACTCAGTGCCACTGGAAGCATTGGGCTCAAGGCTGTACAAGGTCTGAGCCCCCTGGAATGGGGCAGTGGGGGCTGCACAGCAGGGCCAGCAGGCAGTGACCCTGCAGTCAGAAATGCACCGGGTGCGGATTGCAGCGAGCTGTGCCGCGCTGTCTTGGAAATTCTGTGCGTTATTGTATGTCCCGTGATTGCTTTGCCTGAGATTTCACTGCTGTTGGTAAAATTTTTCTGTGCCCCTTCTCTTGGCAGCCAACATCCCATCCTCCAGAGCCGTCCCCACAGGCAGAGCCCTTCAAGGCGCTGGTGGAGCGCTGCCGCTCCGAGCCCCTCTCGCAGAGCACCCCCATGGGGCTGGACCAGCTGGGAGGGCGCATGCAGCACCTGCTCCGCAGACGTGGTGAGTGCCTCTTCTCTCCCTGCTTTGGGTTTTTGGGTGTCACCTGTGGGAACTGACAGCGGTCAGAACATGGATTTTAGGCTCCAGGCAGTGGCTTGAAGCCTGTGGGAGCTTAGTGTTCTCTCAGTCTGGCCTGGGAAATCATGAGGAGGAACCCAAAACAATCTTTTTAGATATCCTCCTCCTGACACCTGGTGTTTTTCTAACTTGTTATTTAGTTGTAAGAAAACGGTCGAGAGGTGTTGCTCCAAATGAGCAATCATTTGATTGTACGGAGACACTGTATAGAAGAGCCTGTCTTTCAATAAATCTTTGCTATAAGCCCTCTGAAGAGCTGAAATTCTACATATCGTTGAGCCATCCCAAACTGTAATGATGGTCACCCATGCTGCAGAGCCAGCCAAGGGCAGCAGGGGTGGAAAAGTCAGGATTGTGGTTTGCATCTGTGCTGGTTACATCCCTGACACCAGGTGAGGGAGCTCTGAGAGCCGCATGCTGAGGGGTTTCTTGCTGGCTAATAGGATCTCCTTGTGTATAGTGTGTTTATGAAATAAGGGTGTTTTGTCTCTTTAATGTCTCTGAACACAGTCCCCATAATCTGCTTACGAGAGGATGAACAGGGCTAGGCACGTGAGGTGTAAAAGCTGTTCAGCAGCTGCTGTATGAATTTATGGTTTTCTCCTGAATTTCTGTCCTCTAAGAATCCTCTGTGGTGAGTACTCACCGAGTACTCACCATTTGGAGGTGGTGAGTGATGATAGATACTGAGATCACAACTCAAGTCTGATGTTTGAAAACACAAGAAGTGAGGGTTTTATCCTCTGTGCCTGGGTACTTTTTGTGATGAAGGAGGGAATCTCATGAGCCAAAGACCGGGGCGACCTCTCTGCATTTGTCCTGCTCACAGTGACATCAGAGAGAGCACCATGGAATGTATTTGGTGGCAGGGTCTCGTGCTGGCAGGTAAGCTGGCTGATGGCTGAATAGATGACATCATTTTTTGAACCTCCTAATTAAAAAGATTGATAATGAGAGAAAGGAAATTATTTCTTGAAGGGCCACTGCTGGCATGAAGAGTCCTGTGATTTAGTGATGGGCGAGCATGGAAGCGCTGCCAGATTGTGCTGGCATTGCTCGGGAGCACTCCGGGGATCCGGGCGGCTGATGGATGGTGGCAGCACGTCAGGGTTCAGAAGAACTGGGGAGGACAAGGCCAATTAGCTGCCTGTGCTGTTAATTGATGGCTCTGCTGCCGGGGTGCAGTGGTTCCCAGCACAGGGGGGTCACACATCCCCTCAGAGTGAGCATTCCCTGTTTGCACGCTGCTCCCAGCGCTGCTCCATCCGTCGCCTCCAGAGCCGCCAGCAGCCTCCTGCTGTAACCGGCACCGTGCTGCAGCCTGGCTCTCCAAGAGTCTCCAAAGTGAAACGTGGGCTGCTAAAAATAGCAGCAGGCTGCCTGCATCAGCATTGAGGAAATAGGTCTCAGTGCAATCTCTCTCCCAGCAACGCTGGAAGAAAATCAGGATGGCCGCCCAGCCAGCCTGCAGCAGCATCCCAGCCCTGCTGTGCTCTGGCCTGGGCAGGGCACAGCACCCCCCGTTTGGTTTGGGGGTCTCCACTCTCCCAAAGCCTGAAACCATTTATTCTGGTCTCCAGCCCCTCAGGACTGACTCAGTCTGAAACCTCTGCCTGGTTAGAGGTACATCAGGAGATAGAAATAGAGTGTTGTGCATCTTTTAGGGAAGGATTCCAGAATGTGGCTGTTTTCTGTAGGTCCTTGCTCCATGACCGGGATGAGGAGCCTCCGGGTGCTGGAAGCACTTGTGGGGATGCATGTACCATGTATGTGCACTGCCTGGATCACATGTACCTGTGCTGGCAGCTGCTGTGGGGGCACCAGTGGTGCTCAGCTCTGTTTCCTTCCCTCCAGGCCAGGGGATGTGAAGAACCTGATGGAAGAAGGGATTAAAATCTAAGCTTGCCAAATGTGGGAGGGAAAACTCTGGTCTCAAACAGAATGGCAGCTTCACCCTAAAAAGAGAGGGATAGGATGTGGAGCTGGAATTTTGGTTGACTGGAAAAGTAGAGCTCATTTGCCTCTTTTTCCCAAGCTGCTTTGTGCCTGTGCAGTGCCATCTGCAAGGCCAGGCTGGGGTCTGGTGTGAGTGGTGTGTCTGGTGTTTGGTCACTCAAAGCTAGAGCAGAACTGCATCTGTGAGGGATTGGCCTGAAATGCTGCGGGTGAGAACCAGCCCAGTTTCCTTAAAAAACCAGCTTTTATGGACTTACCCATTTCTGTTTTGTGTATAAATTGGAGGAGCTGTTTCTTTCCCAAGGCCTGGCATCCTGTGGACCACAGTGAGTGTGCAGCTGGGATTGCTGCAGGTGCTGCTGCAGTTGTGTCCCAGGGAGCTGCTGCCCTGTGCACACTGGTGCAGGTTGATGAGGGTCTCCTGCTCCTGGAGCTCCTGGCAGAGCATCCTGACTCCACACCCAGCTGGGCTGACCCCACCTCGGGATGTGGCTCCTGGCTTTGCCTGTTTGTAGTATCCACGCTGCACTATTTCCCTTGTATCCCGGGAGCACCGAATAAAGCACCTAAATATACTCTGTGCTCTCTTTTTCTAAAGGAGAGGTTGAATGAGTCTCTTGCAAACAATTTTGTTTCTTTCATTTAAAAGAACAGCCTCCGCCCCCAGCCTGAGCTAAAGCACAGCATTTATCTTTTGTCATTCCTTTTTTTTTTTGTTCCCGTGGATTTTCTCCTGGCAGCTGAGAACGAACAGGCTTCAAAGACCCTGAAGGTGCGCGGGAACTGCAGGAACGGTGGCCGTCGATGGAACCTCTTCAAGCCTGGAGCTGAGAAGCTGCAGATCAGTCGGGTAAGGAGCTGTGTGGAGTGTGCCTCTGCCTGCCTCAGGGCTGGGATTTGCCTGCTTTGGGCTTTGTGTTTATAACAATGTGTTTGGCTAATAGCTTCCGCAATCCCTGGGTCCTTTGGCCACAGATGGGGATTTTTTTGTTACTAATTTGTAGGAATTAAAGCTTAGGTGCATTGTCTTTTCCCCAAATCAGCGTCCCTTCAATGTGTAGCAGAGGCTTTTGGACTGTCACTGGGCCTCCTGTGCCTGTGGCCGAGTGTTCCTTGCAGGTGGAGGGAACTGTGACGTTCCACATTGCCTTCAGATCTGCTCCATGGTTTTGATGGGTTTATTTTTTCTCCTTCCTTTTTTAGCCCTGTGTCCTTTGGGTTTGGTGCTGCTCCCAGCACCATCTCGGCAACAAATTCATGTCACTGCTTCGTTCCCAAAGTGTTTTGCAAATATAGCCACAATCCACTTGGTTCTTTTTTTGTGAATGATGCTTCCAGTGGGGGAAGTAAAAGCTGTTGTGGGCCTGGGGATGTTCATATTTTTCTCTGGGCAAAATTCAGAAAAGATGGCAAAAATGGTATGATTTGCCTGATGTGTTTCCTCTCTTGGGTGATGGGTTGGTTTTTTTGCTGTGCCCTATGTTTGAAGTCTAGAGACCTTGGTTATTTCATGGTCTTGTTTTGGATTTGTAGTGCTCATGAGTCTGGTTTCACTGGTACCCAACAGATCTGGATTGTCCCAAACCCCATAGATTTCCCAGCTGGCAATGTGATGCAGGCAGAGTTTTCTACTGAATATAGCAGAAGAGGTTCAGCCTTTGTTGTTCCTCTAGGACACGGGAACAAAAGATGGTCTGGGAGCCAGGAATTTCCCTGCTGGAGTGGAGAGGGGAACTGACCTTCTGTTGTGTCTCTGTGGCTCTTTCCCGCCACACCACTGTCCTTCCTTACCAGACCTTTATTGTATTCCTTTCCCCTTTGGTATTTGATGAACTGCCTTCCTGAAATGTGATTTCTGCGGGGGCCCTGGCCTCTGGGTGTGTTTTTTCATCACAGGAGCAGTAAGTTGGCAGTGAGTGATGCTGACTTCTCCATCCTCCTTGTGTTGGGTGTTGGTTTCCAGGGAACACGTGCTGCATTTTTGGTCACTTGTGACTTTCTGGAATTCCATCTTGCATCACTTCTGTTTTCTTTGCTGAGTTTTTGTGGGCTGAGGTACAAAGGCAGAGGAAAGACGAGGAGTTCAGCTCTTCTTTTTTCTTCCTTCCCTTTGGGTCTTACCTTGCTGCCGAGACATGAACTGCTTCTTTCAACTCAGGAAAGTTGTTCTGGTTTTAGACAAGCTGAACATCTAAAGCTTTGAACAAAGTTTTCCTGGAAGATAAAATGATCCAGCTCCAATAAAGCTGTTTGTCCTTGGGGCCAGGATAAAGGCAGGTGACTGCAGAGCAGTGGAATATCCTGTTGTGCAGTGTGCAAGCCCTGCCTTGGAATGTCTCAGGTGTGTTATCCATTGGCTGTGTCCATGTTCAGGATCTGGTACTGACCAGTGCACGGATGTATTTGGTCCTTAATTAATCACTTTATTACACTTTAATTAATCACTTTATTAATCATTTAAGAGGAGCCTTTGCAGCTTTCATAGCTGTCCTGGAGGCCCTCCTGGGAGCCAAGGTGCTGTTTTGACACAAAATTGCTCCTGAATTATCTGTGCCCTGAGCATCCTGATAAAGCCAGGCCTGTTTCAGATTGCAAACAGAGCCTGGATTGCATCAGAGACCCTTAGAGAAGCTGTGGAAAACTGAAACCTCAGCAAACCAAACACCCTGCTGAAGTTTGGGAAAGATTAGCTGAGAAACTACTTCTCTTGTGGTGATTGCTGGGAAGGATGTGGAGCTGGGAAGGGAAGTGAGCTGCTCATGACCCCAGAGATCTGTGGGTGCTGTTTGGCTCAGGCACAGCCATGCCAAAGACCTGTGCACCACTGAGGCAGAGAACTGGGTTTGGGGAGGCCTGTTGATAAAGCAGCTTGGTTTTAAATTATGGCAAACAGGCAGCTCTGAAACCTTTGCTGGGGTTTATAAATCAGAGGTGCTGTGCAAGTGATGCAGGAGCAGGATACGTAAATGTGGCTCACAATAGCAGTACTGGAAGACTCATCTGTCTCCTCTGCCCCAAGCTCAGTGAAGATCTACAGGGCTGCAAATCACCTCTTGGCCAGAAAAAAGTTTCTGCTCTGGCAAGATGTGTAAATTTGGGTGAGATTTGTGGGCATGGGTGTCTCTTGTTGGGTGCTTTCATTGACAGCTGACACTAGTGAGGTGGCAGAGCAGTGCAGGAATCAGGGATTTATCCTTCCAAGCAAGAGTGTCTGAAATCTGTTTTTTATTGAGTGGATAAGGTTATTGTTCCCACTTTGTAGGTGGGAATAAGAAGCTGAAGCACTGGAGGGTGGTACATGTGGAGACATACAATTTTTTTTTCTATTTCTCTCCTAATTTAAGAAGCAGGTAAAAATAAACAAGGTCAAACTACTAAAGTTTTCAGTCTTTTACAGAGTACACTCTTCAGCCTGGAGAAAACTCTCTGTAGAAGCAGTTTATGTGCAGAGCATTTTGGTTTAGCACTTGGGTCACTCAGAGCCTTTGCTTTTATGGGAGCAGTTTGGCACAATCAAGGCCAACTTGCAGGAGACCTCAAGGTGCCCCCAACTGCAGGCTTTGCTGCAGCAGAGATCACAGAGTGCCCTGAAAGGCTGCCCTGACAGGACCCTCAGCATCTCTCATGCCTCTGATTTCCCCTCAGGCAGGTCCTGCCAGCTGGGACGTGGCTGATCCTTGGGGCAAGGGGAGCAGTGAGTTCGTTTCTGCAGCCCCAGAGCAGTGCTGGGAGGTGTTTTATGCTCTGGATGTCAGAAGCACAGGGTGACAGTCCCATCCTGACCCAAATCACTGGCCTCTGCTGCCCCTTGTCAGGGAACTTTTTGCTCCTTGTTAGCTGCCCAGTCAAAATCATCTCAGCTTTTTCCAGACAGATGCTCTGGGGATGTGCTCCAGGAGGAGTCACAGAATCACTGGGTTGGAAGAGACCTTTAAGATCATTGAGTCCAGCCCATGCCTTAACACCTCAACTAAACTCTGGCACTGAGTGCCACATCCAATCTTTGTTTAAAAGAAGGAAGAATCAGCCCTTCCTAAAATGGGAAGCCTCCTCTTAATGTGTGAGTGTGTGTTAATTCTCTCTGTCTTACCTGAGAGATTTAATTTCCAGTCATTAAAGATGACTGCAGCCATTCCTGCTCTCTACTCCTTCCCTCCCTTCCTGCCCTGCCTGCTTGTGTACAAGGGACTAAAACCCAAATTTATATGCTGGAGGAAGCCACTGTTAATTAGCTAGACTGGAAAGTTTGCATGAGAGGAGCTTCTTTGACATCCCCTATACTAATAATAGGCAGGCCTGCTGTGCAGAGGTGTTGAATATTCACAAACCCCCCCCCCCCCAGCCTGTCCTTTCTCCTCTGGAAGTCAGGAGCTCTTTCCAGAGGCTGGTGGGGGGTTGCCAGAGCGATGATGGTGGATGTGCCAGTCTGCAGCTCCCCAGAGCTAAATCCCCACTGGCTGTGTTTATGAGGAATAGGAAATTCAGGCAGCGTGCAGCCTGCAGAACAGAGTGAAGGGGAAGTTGATTTGGGTGGGAATGCTGCTTGATATTCAGGGCCAGCTCTCCTGCCTGCTATTTTTATCCTCTCACATAGTGCTGAGTGGGCAGTTTGGGCAGAGGGGAGTTTTTTTTTTTCCCTTTGCCAAGTGTCCTGCCCCGTGTTCCTGTGTACTTGGGCAGGAAGGGGGGCTGTGCTGGGGCTTCTGGGCTGCAGCACCCTGGGATGTGATCACAGTCCTTTTGGAGCCCCTGTGTCCCTGGGAACAGGCTGGGGGAAAAGCACAGTCCCGAGGCTTTCCTGGTGCTAATTAGTTTAAATATCAGTGTGGTGCTACAAGAGGTTTATGTGCAAGTATGGAGGGCTGCCAGGAAAACAAATCCTCATTGAATCTCTCTTCCCTCATCTTAAACATTGAGTACTTCTGCTGGCAGGGTATGTCTGAGCTGTATATTTTGGGGAGGGCTGCTTTATATCTTGATAAACCTATTATGTTGCTCTACTTAGCAGTGCTCTGAAGTCTTTATGGAGTTTTTTGGGGTTTTTTATATTCAGGCATTTATAAATGTTTTTTGCAACTTCTGGAAAAGTCTGTCAGTGCTCTGTTGTTCAAATAAATCAAAATTGGCTTGCTTATTGGAGGGGGAAACAGGGATTGAGCTTCAGCATATTGCAGTGCTGTGATCCGGCCCCATCTGTCTGCATGAGGAGAACCCAGCCAGGGTCCCTGGCTGCAGCACTGCCACCTTTTCATCACCTGAGCCGTGTGTGATCTGCTGGGTTTGGGAGCTGGGCAGAGCAGGCAGAGCTGAGTGTGAACTCCAGGTCAGCCCTGAGCCCATTTGCATCCCTGCCACATGAGAGGGCCCTGCTCTGGGCTCAGTCCCCAGGGACTGGCAGGAGGAGCAGTGCAAAGCACACGTTAGGAAGCCTGGAACTAGAAATGAGTGGTAGTTCCAAACTTAGCATGCTCTGGGTATTTGGAAAAAACATTCAGAAGTGCTGTGGTTTTGTGCAGAGCAGGGCTGGGGGGACAGAACCCTTGGTGACTTGGGTGTTGCTCCAACAGTGCCATAGCACAGGTGTTTGACAAACAGGGCTTCAGCGACTCTGAGTCTTGCAGGAAGGAGAGGTTTGAAATGACAGATGGTCACCTTTGAGTTGTGGGTTTATGTTCTGGGTTTCACAAGAGAGATTTGAAGTTCCAGACTTCTCAGCTCTTCAGCAGTTATGTGTAAGTCTATATTAAGAAGAATCTCAGCTTCCAGTTTGTGATGGTTTTTATGGTGCCATTGAACCTCGGGGTGTCTCTGTGCAGCTGCAGGTGGTAGGTACTGCATCCTACATGGCATTAAATGTGTGTGCAGTGGTGACTGTACATAATCACTTCTATAGTTCAAGTGGAGCTCTCAGCCTAACTTTAAATAGCACTTTGGAATGGCTCCTTTTTCCTATTGCTCAGTAGTTCCACCTTGATTGCTCTGCTTCAACTCATTACTCAGCTCTGTCACCATGTTTCGCTCTGGGATATGGTTTATACAAAAGAAGTTTTAATGTAAACTCAATTTGTGTTGCATTGCTAAAACCTTAATGACATTTTGCTTGGCAGCAGTATAGACTCTGTGGTTTGCCCTTCCCCAGTGCACTATGTTCCCAATAAACTAAAGGCTGTGGTAGGTGTAGCATGAAAAATCCCTGAGTAAATATGGGAACAAATGCTTTTGTAGTGCTTCCTAAGCCCTGGCTGCGCTCGTGATTCAAGGCCACTGCCATGTCACCACTGTTTAGCTGAAAAGGAGCTAAATTTGGGAAGGACAGGCAAAAACACAGGTCAGAGCTCCCAAATGTCTTCTGTAGCTGCTGAGGTTTGATTCTAAGATGCATCAGGTTTGAGGTGCATCACAGAAGTGCTGCTGAAGCCATTAGGAGAGTGGATACACCCAGGAAGTCACCAGGGGATGACAGGGAGTGGTTGTGTGGGTCTCCCTGGATTCTGAGATGAGCTCTGAGTGCTTCACTGCATCACCAGCCTGACATGGCCAAGGGCAATTCCCTTGGGATCCTGGAGAGGCAGGAGCACTGTCCTGTTCCTGTGAGGAGCTCTGTGATCCCACAGTGTCCAGAGCCCTGGTTTGGTTCTGTTGATGACCTGGAAGGAACATCTGGGACCATCTGCTTTGCTGTTCACCCCAAGCTGTTCAAATGGGATGATCCTCACGCAGTTTTGAGGGTGTGTGTGCATAAACCCCAAATTCAGAGCACCTGCCCACACTGCTGAGATGCTGGCACCTGAAAATTTGAGCTCACAGGGAAACTGCAGCTGCTCTGACTTTTGCTCTGCCCTTGGGATTCAAGAAGCTGAAGTGGATTTGGTAACAAGCTGTCCCTAGCACCAAAGGTGGGAATAAAGGGTCTAATTTTGTCCCTGGTTTTGTCCTGCAGAATTATGGGGGTTTTTACACGTGGATTGAACTGGGATATTGACCCAACACTGTGCTTGTACTTGGAGGAGAATGAAATGAACAGGATAAGAGGCTGCAGAGGGGACTTGGGTGTTATATCAGTGCAGTCACATGGCCTGCAATGAGCTCCTTGATGGAGCAGGGAAAGCTTCATCTCTTAATGGACTGCACAGAATATAGAGAATAATTCCCTTAATATATCTCTTTCAGTCTCAAATATCTAGGGAAATATATTATCCTGTTGTCCAAAAACCTTGAGAGATCAGTCTTTTCTGAACAAGAATAGACATTTCATGGTAGCTATGCTGTGATAGGATCAGGGATTGCATTGCTGTGCCACTGGAAAAGAGCTGGAATAACAACTGGCTGCAGTGCTGCTGTTCCCAGTGTGAAATCCCGTTTGCCACCCAGGACCAAGACAGACTGGGCACCAGCACATGCAGGGAGCATCCTTGGGGGAGTGGGAGGGCTGCAGGGATTGCACCACTGAGAAGCAGCAGCAGAGACACAGCACAGAGGTTGTGGCCAGTGGGGACCACTTTTGGAGGCCCCTTGGCCACTGGCCTTGGACCACTCCTGCCCTCAGCAGTGGGTTTAACTCCTCTGAGTGTGGAGAGCTCCTTGGGCACAGGTTGTTTCCCAGGTGAGGCTGTTTTTCCTGCAAATCTCCGAGCTCACCCGGTGCTGTCTTTGCCCCACCTTGCTGGCACTGCACGTGCTGGTGTCCCATGCAGGGCTGTCCCCAGGGATGTGCTGTGTGTGAGCTGGGGAGAGACAGGGAAGCAGAACAATTGCTGCAAGCCAGCAAGGGGCTGCTGCAAGCTGCAGCTGGATTGGGATGCCCAGGAAGCACCTCCAAGAGGGCTGAGTCCCTGTGGGATGACTCCCTTTCCACCCCTCCTTGTGCAAGGACTTCACCTAAAAGCAGGAATAACTCCACTGCTTTGTATGGTGAGTGCTCTTTAGCTCTGTCTCTTGACATGTTCCCAGATTCTGGGTTTAGCCTTGCCTGGAGAATCAAACGTGTCCCACTGCAGTCAGGAAGGGATGTGTCTGTCTTTTAAAGGTGACTTGCTGTGCTCTGGGGGTACCTGGTATGTCTGAGGTGCTCAGGTGTGGCGCTGGATGTGTCACATCAGTGTCACCGCAGTGCAGGGAGGGGACTGAGTTGAATAGTGAGCAGCAGAGTGCAAGCAGGGCCAGGCCTGCCTTGCTGCAGTTGTCTTCCAGGCACCTGAATAGGCTGCAGTCAGGAGAGATCCTCCAGCAAGCAGGAGAACAAGGACAAAGGTAACTGGAGGTGTTTGGAGCCGTGGCAGTGGTGCCGTGGGGTGCCCTGGCCATGCTGTATGTTCTGGACTGACACAGGCAGTGCTGACAGCAGCTGTGCTGGGGGATTGCCTTTGTCCTGGCAGGGGGACTGAGCTGTGTGTGCCACTGCTGGCTCCAGCACCTCTGGACATTGCCCAGGACAGGCCTGGGCTGTCACTGGGAGGCTCCCACCCCACAGTGACCCCGTGGAAGGTTGAGACACTAAAGCACAGCTCTGAAAACAGGTATTTCGTTGCCATCAGAGCTGCTGCACCGTGTGCTGTCAGGTGTTTGCCTGGTGCTTGCTCTGTGATTCCCTGCTGGAATACAGCACAGCACAACGCTGTCCTTCCAGTGCAGGGTAAGAAAGATGTTTCTGGACTCTCCTCCCATCCCTGGCAGCTCTTTGTGCTGGTGCAGGTGAGAAATTCCTTCCTAGAAATGAGGAGGGAAAGCTGCTCCCCACCACAGCCTCTGTCCCTGCTCTTCCCTGTGGCTGGGCTTTGCTGGGGTTGTGCTTGTGGTCTTGTGTGACTTCCTCTCATTAATCCTGAACTTGGGACCCCACACATTCACCCTGTGACTTCCCTGGAGCCAGTGAGAGTGGGAAGTGGGAAGTGAAATGCTTCAAGCCCTGTTCAAGTAGGATGGAGAGGTGGGTGGGGAATGAGGAGGGCAGGCAGTGAAGGGAGATGTCCAAGTGGAACTGAGCAATAATTCTGCCCAAATGCAGTGTTCTTGCTTGGGCAGCACCATCCTGGGCCTGAAGGGAGAAGCTGGTACTTCCAAAACATCATGTGCTGAAACAAAACTGGCCAACTCCCCTGGCTCAGTTGGCTGTGCAGACTAGGACAGTGCTCACCCCACCTTTACAATATTCTGCAGTGACAAAGGTCTTGTAGAAATGGATTTTGTCCCTCTTTTGCCAGGAGTTGGGACTTGAACAAGAAGAACCAGTGGCTGGTTCCTTCTGTACGCAGGATTTATTTCCATACATTCTTTATTTGAGCCATCTCTTTCTTTTCTAAGATATCTCACATTTTATTTTTAATACTGGACAAATACCAAATATTCCTCAAGAGAGATCTGTGATTGCAGCTCAGTTCTGACAGTTGAGAATAGTCCAACCGACGTATTTGCCTCATCTGAAATGCAGCTATTTTGAGCTGTGCTTTTGTTTTTAGCCATCAGTGATAAGTTTGCATTTCCTGCAGATGATATTTTGGGTTGATGTGAGTTGTTAAGGCCCCACTGTGTAAAGTGATTTTCTTCCTGTGTGACTTTGGGCTTGTCATTTCTGGTTTGATACCCTCATCCAAACCAGAAGTAGAATGAAATCCCCACATCCCAGCTGGTCACCACTAAATAATTTGTTTTACATCTTGCTGAAGCATTTTATAAGTGATGCTGCAGGAAGGCTTGTTTCCTGTTTTGCTTCTTTTTTTTTTTTTTTTTTTCTCCTGTATTTTGGACTTAAGATAAAGGCAAACTGAACTTTGCAGGCACTTCTTTGGGAATCAGACATTTTCCAGCTATTATTTCACAAACTATTAGAGCGGCAGATCATGAGGTGGGAACCCAGTTATGCAAACAAAGCCACGTCACTCTTGGCCAAAAATAGCTTCAGTACATGTGCAGTAAGGTGGAAATGAAGGCCTTTGGTGTACACAGAGCAAACAGGAAGGGAGGCAAGAGGGCAAGCTGCAGCTTTTTGTTTAGAGCCTCTCGTATTTAGAGCAAAGTGTGTTTTCCAGAGACAAGTAGAGTGTTGCTGCTGGTAATTTCAGTGGGATAGGAGTTATTCTCTTCCTTGCAGATAAAGGGGACTGACGGTTTGAGAGGTGGCACTCTGGTCCCAGAGGTATTGGTGATTTTAACATCCAGGCCCCACACAGAGCATGAAGAAATACTGGAGAAAAGTTAAAAAATGTTCTCTTTCCT
>VXBB01024941.1:190256-221851 GCA_013399915.1 Illadopsis cleaveri
AAGGCTTGTTTCCTGTTTTGCTTCTTTTTTTTTTTTTTTTCTCCTGTATTTTGGACTTAAGATAAAGGCAAACTGAACTTTGCAGGCACTTCTTTGGGAATCAGACATTTTCCAGCTATTATTTCACAAACTATTAGAGCGGCAGATCATGAGGTGGGAACCCAGTTATGCAAACAAAGCCACGTCACTCTTGGCCAAAAATAGCTTCAGTACATGTGCAGTAAGGTGGAAATGAAGGCCTTTGGTGTACACAGAGCAAACAGGAAGGGAGGCAAGAGGGCAAGCTGCAGCTTTTTGTTTAGAGCCTCTCGTATTTAGAGCAAAGTGTGTTTTCCAGAGACAAGTAGAGTGTTGCTGCTGGTAATTTCAGTGGGATAGGAGTTATTCTCTTCCTTGCAGATAAAGGGGACTGACGGTTTGAGAGGTGGCACTCTGGTCCCAGAGGTGTTGGTGATTTTAACATCCAGGCCCCACACAGAGCATGAAGAAATACTGGAGAAAAGTTAAAAAATGTTCTCTTTCCTTCCTCTGCTCAGCCCATCTCCAGCACGGGGAAAACCTGGTCCTTGCTGTGTTCCCCTGGGATTCTGAGAGAGCTCAGGGCTGGCTTCACATCTCCTGCAGAGATGCTGCCTGGGCTTGTCTTCATCTGCTTTCATTTCAGCCTCATCCACTACTGCAGTGCCCTAAATAATTTCGAGATCACCCCAGTGGCTGTTTGCTGTATACTCAGGGACTTGCTGCCTGGTACTTTCCAGGGTGTTTGCAGCAGGGCTGGGGTCTGGCTTCCTTTAAAGTGCTGCAAGTTAACTCTCCACCAGGCTTAAAATAATCTTGTTTCTTCCTTCTGTACCATGAGCACGCCGAGCTCCCTTTGCAGTGATGTGGTTAATTGCAGTTTGTTATCGAGCTGTTAGGAGATTGTTTTGGGCCAAGAGAGGAGATAAAGCAGGAGCTCAGCTATGGAAAATGCAGCTGTAGGTGTGCAGATGTAGCTTCCATTGGATTAAAGCCTCCTTTGTATGAAGACTTGCAATTTCTTATCCCACAATACTTTGCTGGGATGAGGCGGAAGGGGGCTCTAAAGTTGAGCAGAGGCTTGATGCCTTCTGTAATGGGCAGAGTGATTCCCAGGCTCATTCCCTATTCCTCACAGACAGTTTTTGTCTCAATTAGAAATCGTGTTCAAATTATCTCTGTATTCATCCGGAATTGCAAGTGCTTATCAGAACATCTTAATGGCTTCAGATGGGAGTTCTTCATTCCTGCTCCTCCTCTTTCCAAAGGTGTATATAAAGCTTTACCCCTGCCAGAATTCCCAAACATGAATTTTCATAGCTTTTATTGCTTTTTAGTCCCCCCTCCAAGCTTTGTTACAGGTTTCAAGGTTTGCCTGGAGTGTTTTCCATGCAGGATTCCCGTGCATGTTGCTGCTTAGGTTGTGCCAGTGCAATGTTGCTGTATTCCAAAATAGCTGAACATCAGCATGCACAGCTACACAGAGAGGGGAGATTAGTGCTGATTTATTGGCCTGTCAATTAAAGAGGAGCACGAGGATTCTCACTGCATGGCTGAGATGAAATGTTGTGGTGGCAGCAGAAGATCAGCTTTCTTAAACCTAACTGCTGGTTCCTATACATTTATGTTTAATTAAAGTGTTCCTACATCCTGCACTCCTCAACATTAATTCGGAGATGTATTTTGAACCAGTGCCAAGGGAATACATTGTTATGGCATCCTCTTTCCACATCTATTAGCAGGAAGGGGATAATTGAGGAAATCTCACACAGATTTAATTGGGGACTGAGGGCAGGAGTGGGGAGGGGGAGAAACACAAGGCAGAAGTAGGTCAGAAGTTGGGTAACTCTGGCTTGGCACAGAGCAGTGAGCAGAGCTGCTGGAGGCACCGTGGGGCTGCTGAGGGTTGGGGGTGCCAGAGGAGCGGCTCCCATACGCCTTTAGAACACCCTGCAGGTCTGGGCACCTCTGCTGGGGTCCCAGGGGTGCTGATCCCCTGGGGAGTTGTGCAGGGTGGGTGAGGAATGGAGGCTAAGAGCACATCAGCCTGGCCTGGGGGCAGGATTTTGCGATTTTAAGCTCTGATCCGGAAGGGGGACATTTTGTTCCAGTTTGCAGCTGCCTGTGCCAAGGTGGGGAGCAGGGTCCTGTCAGGGATGAGCCCAGGGAGGCAGGGTCCTGTCAGGGATGAGCCCTGGGGAGCAGGGTCCTGTCAGGGATGAGCCCAGGGAAGCAGGGTCCTTGCAGGGGATGTGGAAGCTTGGTGTGGGAAGTGGCAGTGAAAGCAGCAGAGGGGAAGCACCACAGCACTCATGACTGGCAGACTTTTAGCAGCTCATTTTTGGTGTTTGCCAGCCCACCCTGCACCGTGCTGGGTGTGGGCAGGGCTGGGTTAGAGCCTCCACAAAGAGCAGATAATCACTGCAAATGGGGCTATTTTTAATGTAATTTTGCTGACTCAGTGTTCAACACAGGAAAACTCCCAGATTTTGCTGTACTCGGGCATTCCCATCCCGCAGGGGCAGCACAGCACGGCCTCCACTCATCCCAGTTTCTCACACTGAGAATTGTTGGGTACAAGATGTTTGATTTGCTTTGTGCAGTTGGGGTTGCAGTGCTCAAGGCAATCGTGTCCCTTGGGAATTTTTTGTGACTTGAGGGAAGCACAGCAGTGCTGGGGAGGTGAGCTCAGGCCCTGCTGGATGGGATCACCATGCCCAGGGATGCTCCAGGAGCTGGAAGAGGCTGCTGCAGGATGGTCTGGGAGCAGAGGATGACCACGAGCAGAACTGGCCTTGGGAAGAGGCAGCTGAGAAGGATTTGATCAATCTCTCCCTGTGTGCAGGTAGGGCTCAGAGCAGAGCCCTGATGCTTTGGGAAGGCTGACCTGAAACAGAGACTGAACAGAGCCAGAGAATAAAGTAGGGATTTATTGAAAGGCCTTTAGGATCCGCCTTGGGCAGGACAAGAGCNGCCCTGCTCAAGCTGGGAGTGGGAGCAGCTGCCCTCTGTGGTCCCTTCCAGCCTGACCCACGCTGGGATCCCAAAGCCAGGTGCACTTTGCCATTGTCCCTGTTACTGGAGCTGGGCTAATTCCATGCCTGGTGCCTTTTGCAGGCCTGGCCCTGTGGTTTTGCTCCAGGCTGGAAGCAGAGCAGCCCATGGAGAGGTGCCCATGCTGTGTGTTGGGTTGGGCAAAGCTTGTGGCACCAGTTGGGGCTGGGTCTGGTGTTTTGAGCTTGTGCAAACAGCAAGAGGCAGCATTTGCCCTCGAGCCCACACTGCAAACACACTTTCTAACGGACAAAACATGAGAAAAAAAAGCGCTTTAATTACAAATCTTGCTGTTGAATATTTTTACTGGCTTTCCTGAAAGCATCTTCCATCAGCATTGCCAACCTGAAGCATCAACAAACACAGTTCAGGCTTAGCAATTGGTGTAATTAGGGAATGCAAACACACAGAAAAGGGTGGGGGCTATTTGCCTCTGTTTTTTGAGCCTTGAGGGAGGCTCTTCTCAAGCTTTTACATCCAGTCACACAGAGCAGAAATACTTTCAGCTTGTACTAAGGTAAAAAAAAAAGAAAAATTATTCTCACAATAGCAGCAGGTCAGAGGCTGTTTCAAAGCCCTTGTGCCACTCAGGGCTGAGGCTGCCATGCTTCCCTGCCAAGGCTTTGGGTTTATTCCCTCATTCCTGCTTTCTAGGATTCTCCCCCACTGCAAGGTGCTGCTGGGATGGGTAACCTGTGCATTTTCTCTGGGATGAGTTTTTCTCTCCAGCTACCACTTGTAAAACCCACTGGGGCTGCAGATGCGCCGGCTTGTGCTGGAACAGAATGTACAAAATAGCCACTCCTCAAGGACTTGGCTTTGTGTACTCCAGTGGCTGATGTCAGAGGATGGAAAAGGTCTTGTTTTCTCCGGAAATCTTTATTCTTAATGTGCATTCGAGACAGAGAAGCAAAAAAGTGTGTTCTTCTAAACCTAAGTTAAGAAGCTTGTTCAATTTTTAAACAGTTACATAAAGCCATCAAGGTCTGACAGGAGAGAGATGCAAGTTGGTGCAAAAGAAAATGGGAAGAAGGAGCTGAAATGGAGTGTTAAACTAATTCCCCCAGGTTTATACCTAAAACAGCCTTAACTCATTGATGAACCTGCTCCTGTGCTTTCATTTTTTTTTTCTCCTTCCTTTCTCATTTTTTCCTCTTTCTTCCCCACTGTGACTTCATATTGCTGAACCTTGGCTAAGTGTGAATGCTTCTTGGGCCAGCACTGCTGCTTTTACCTGGCCAGGTCTGGGTCCAGATGAGCATTTCTGTGCTGCTATTGGGAAGACAAACCTGTGGACATGAGTGGTGGGAATGGGGCCTGGCTGAAGCACAGAATGAGATCCTGGGCTCCTCAGTGGTTTTGCTGCTCAGCAGCCAGGTCTGGGTGACATTCCCTGGTTTTGCTCCTGCCAGGTCTGGGTGACATTCCCTGGTTTTGCTCCTGCCAGGTCTGGNAACCTGTGGACATGAGTGGTGGGAATGGGGCCTGGCTGAAGCACAGAATGAGATCCTGGGCTCCTCAGTGGTTTTGCTGCTCAGCAGCCAGGTCTGGGTGACATTCCCTGGTTTTGCTCCTGCCAGGTCTGGGTGACATTCCCTGGTTTTGCTCCTGCCAGGTCTGGATGACATTCCCTGGTTTTGTTCCTGCCAGGTCTGGGTGAGATTCCTTATTTTTGCTGCTGCTCAGTGAACATTTGGCGTACTCAGCAGCACTGAGACTCAAGGAGGTGGAGACCAAGTGCTGCTTTGGCCCATGGCTCAAAGCCAGCTGAGCCTTCCCAAAAACACCTGCCAGTTCCTGATGGAGGTATTTTCTCAGTGAAAGAGGAATTTGGGGGGTTGGCATAGTGAGCTTGATGGAGGGTTCACTCTGAGCACTGGTGAGAAGGAGTTTGGGGCCCAGTCATGGGGGTCACATTCTCCCTTCCCAAGGGAGGAAGGAGAGATGGTCTGCAGGGGCAGCATTACAGTCATTCTGTGTGAGTCCCTCAATCAAACCTACCTGGGAGAGAGCACAAGAAGCAGCAATCACACAAGGTTTTGATGCTTTTCCTGCCCTCACTAGTTTGGATGCACCTGAAGCTGGATCCCTTTGGCTCTGTGCTGTCCATGGACCTACACTGGGCATTCCCAGGGGCTCTGGGCACAGCAGCCTCCACTGGCATGGGGGAGATGCTGCAGGAGCTCAGCTCAGGCCTTGGCTGGGCTGTCACAGGATGGGAATAAGAACTTCGTAGGAGTTCAGAGTCAGGAATTCACCTGCTGCCTTTGAGGGTTCTGAAGCATGGCCATGGGCATCAGACCCAGGCCTGACCTCACATCAGGTTTTCTTGGCCACTGATTTGACTTGAGCACTGAGGTTCCTCTGTGACTCAGAGGATGGAAGGGCTCTTTGTCTGCATTCTTTGGATGCCATTTCCTCATATTTAAAGTTTATTGGGCTTCAGTTTTGGTGTTGGTCCTGATGGTGTTTGTCACTGCCTTTACCAGAGCAGGAGAGGACTCCGAACAACTCCCCTGCACCCCTTGACCATTTTCTCCCAGATACTTCCACAGAATCCCAGAATGGTTTGGGTTGGAAGGGACCTTACAGATTCCCCCCCCTGCCATGGGCAGGGACACCTCCCACTGTCCCAGGCTGCTCCAAGCCCCGTCCAGCCTGGCCTTGGGCACTGCCAGGGATCCAGGGGCAGCCACAGCTTCTGTGGGAGTTCCATCCCAGCACCTCACCACCTTCACAGGGAGCAATTTCTTCACTCTTCATTAGACAGCAGATATTAATGGAAGGCTATAGGATCACACTTCTCTGGATAATGCATAGAGACGTTGCAGGTCTGTGAGGAATATTAATCTATTTGTATCTACTACCTTGATCCTAGAAATCCATTATAGCTGCTTCTGTCTAGACATGATCAAGGACATACTTTTAACTGCCATTATTTTTCGGTAGCATTAATATTCAAGCAGACCTTTGTCTTCAAAAATGTCTTCTGAAAGCTGTGGTTATTGAGGAAATTCATAGAGAATAAAAAGAAGTCCTGTGATAGAAAGGATGTCACCTCACAGAAAGTATCCACAAAGGGTGGCTGGCTCGGCTGCTCTCACAGAGCTTTTCACCCCAGTGACTCTGAGCCATCATTCCTGTGAGGCTCAAGAGGCAAATGAAACTCAGAGAAGCCTGATGATTTCCTCCAGGTCACGGAGGAAATGAATTTGAGGGAATGAATTACCTGCTCTCCACTGCTGCCCTCTCTGTAGGTCATGAGCCTTTTTATTCAGGCGTTGGCATTTCTGAGGTTGCATTCAATCTAGAGAACCTGGCTTTGGTTAACCCCAGCCACTCACCTCCCTCACACCTGCTGAGAAGGAGATGTTCAGCTCAAAATAGCTCCCACCGTGTAATTGTGCCATTGAATCTTCAGGGAGTCACAGTTTAGTGGTGCTTGATTGGAACTGGGAGCCCTGGTTTGCCCCTCTTGGGAGATGGGAACAGAGGTGGGAGCCAGGAATCTCTTGAGAGAATCTTCCTTACATAAAGAAGCTTTTGTCAGGAATGGATACATCTCCCTTCTCATATACAACAAGGCTTTGTTCTCTGAGAAGGATTCCTAGAGAAAGCAGCTGGGAATAAAAATGCTCAAAATTCAAGGTTTGCATAAGTCTGCCCTTTAAAAATGAGCAACATTGGAGACTCCCAAGTGCTTTCTGTAAATTGCAGTGTTTCCTTCCTGTGTTTGAGCAGTGCCTGCACCTCCTCGAAGCTCTCCTCAAGCTGCAGGACATCAATGTTTACTTTAGGATCCCTGACTCTGTGGCTCCAGCCTGAAGGTCTGACAAAAAAAAAAAAAAATAAAAAAAAAATCAGTTTTCAGCACATTCAGAGCATGAAAGCTTCTCTGTTTTCTGTGCTTCTGAAGAGCCACCCCTGTGTCTGCAGGGCAGTGTCCCCAGGGCACTGCCTGGGCTGGGAGGACTGTGCTGAAGGTCTCAGTGGTGAAAAGCAAGGTGTATGAATTTTTTTCTTTTGCCTTCTCCCAGTCACAGGCTGGGAAAACTTCCCTCCTCTCATGCCCAGGTCGTTGTGTGTTAGAGCTGCCACCATGCATTGCTGAGGTGGCTGCAGTTCAGGGATAAACAAAGTGCTTTTCACAGTTCTGGGGGATTCCTTGGCATGCCAGTATAGAAACACAAGTAATTGTCATTAGAAAAACTCAAAATATTTCTGCTCACACAGCCTCAGGTAAAGGACTAATAAGGAAGATGGGTCACAAGGGAGCCAATTTTGGTATAATTAAGTCCACTGGTGTTTGCTGACACATAAACCAGAAATATTTTATCTACTCGATGTGGGTGCAGTCACTGCTCAGTCAAAAACCATGGAATCCTGCTGGGTCTGCCACACAGATTCTCCTGCTTTCAAACACCACAGGTGTCCCTCATGCTGCTCCTGGAATCTCCATTTGTCTCCTCCTTTCTGTTTCCTTGCTGTTAAGAGGAAAAGGGGAAGTGTGGGGGAACAGTTTTGTGGCCCCAGTAATTGTTGAAGCATCAGCAATCATAAAGAAGAAGAGCCTAAATGAAGTATCTTTCCTTCCTTTTCTGCCAGCTTATCTACTTTGGCACCTGAACTTCCAAGTATCCATCAGTTAAGAGGATGGAGATTTGCATAATTAGTGGTTTTGAGGTACCTTCTGAAATGCAGAAGAACTCTTACGTGTCTCAGCTCTTCTCTAATGAGGTGCTGACAAAGAGGTATCCATGGAGATATCCATTATAAGACACTCTTCTGAAATTGGTTCTTTCCAATGCCTGTTAAAATGCCAAAGGGTTTTCTTGAGCATAATTTATACCATTTCTTTGCTCTGTTTGTAAACAAAACCAGTTATGCCTGAATCTGATGAGAACCATAATTTTTAAAATGAGGTTTGCAAGCTCTTATTAAGAAACAGGGATAGGAGTGGATTGGGAGGAAGGTACTGAGGTTTTTAAGGTATCCTACAATATATTGATCATAGAGATCTGCAAAGGGCCAGGCCAGGAAGTCTGAGGTGCTGAGCATCCTCTGCAGCCTTGTGGAGCTGCAGGTGACCAAATCCCACCCCTCCAAATGGCTCCATCCACGCTGGACATGGAGATGTTTTCCTGTGAGGACACACAAACATCCTCCAGGGACTTCCTGGCCTCTTCCTGAGGGGCTGGAGTGGGGTGGCTGCAGTCACTGGCTCTGGGCTGTGCCAGCCTGGTGGGAGTGATGGAGTTGTTCAGTTAGGGACATAATACTCTATTTGTGCAGGCTTGGGGAAATGGGGAGCCAGGTGATCACACCAGTGTAGCAGTGCTGGATTTTCTTGAATTTCTTCTCTTTACTCCCCTCTCTCTATTGCTCCACTCACAGCACTTTGCACTTCCACAGCTCCTTCCAGGCCTGGAAAAGATGCTTGAGGAAATCTGTGTGCTGTGGCTTTGCTGCTGCAAGCCTGGAGTTCCTACCTTGCTCTGTCAGAGACATCATTCCAGGCTTTCCCCGTGTGGTGGTTTGGGATCCTGACACTGCACAGGATTTGTGTAGATCTCTTATCTGTTGTTACAGTAATATGCTGTTAAAAAAAAAAAAAAAAAGCATCTAACTCCACCCTTTCTCCTTGCCTTTCCTGTTTTCTTGGAGGGTGAAAATAGGAGTTTACAGAATCCTGCGTATCTGACTTGGTTATTTATAGGTTGAAGCTGTTGGGGTTTATTTTTGAGTTCAGCTAATGGGCTGTTCTTTGTTGGAGCTGTGAAAAGGATTGGAAAAAATCTACAAAATACTAGAAAACAGACTGAAGTGCTGATTGAGGTGTGTGCACACCCTTTCTCTGATCCCTGATTCTGTGTCCACATGAATACCTGGAGTCGTGTGTTCATTAAATAATAAATCTCAGTCTCTGAAGCAGGAGGATTCTCCCAGAGGGAAATCTGGCCCATGCTTTAGGCTGCATTAACTGCTGTGTGCAGCTCACACTGCTGCTTGCTTATGTAAGGAGTCTAACTGTGAGCACACCCTGGGGAGGCTTTCACAGGAATTTGGGGCTGGAATTGTGCTCCTGGCAGCTCAGGCAGGGCAGGGCAGCCCCATCACCTCTGCATGGCTGCTGCAGATCCACTTCCCAGCAAATCCAGGGGGATGAGTGGGTGAAATGGTCCTGCAGGAGTCTGAGGAAGGTGGGATGGGTTGTTCAGTGTTGAGTTGCAGCATCTCAGTATTGGCACAGAAGGAAGATGGGCTCCTCATGAGCACCTGGATAGGGGGATTCTTCACCCAGGGATTCAGGGCACTCCTAGATACCTGACCTGAGAATTAGGAGATAGGAGATCTGAGAGATAGGAGATAATGGACTGGACAATTAGGGTATTGTCTCAAAGAGGGGTTACAGCCCAAAACTTTATCCTTCTCTGTCACCCCAACATTCCCTCCCTCTCTCTCCTGAAGCTGAGGTTTGCTGGGCAGCCCTCAAGCCTTGGAAATTTGCCAAGCTCCAGGAACTGGTGCCTCAGGTGAATAATTTCAGGCTGTGGTTCATGAGCTGTGCTCCCTGTGCTGCCCTGGAGGGATCTCTAAACAATAACCAAGAGAAGTGAGTCTAAATAATGGGCAGCTTAAATTCATCTTGGAGTGATCTGTTGCCCTGTGCTTCTCTCCATGGAAATTTGTTAGGGCTGTACAAGCCAATTTGGCTGGATAGCACGAGGTGAGGCACCTGGAATTGAGCTGCCTGCTCAGGCATGGCCACTTTGGAGCAATCCAGCAGCTGGAAAGATCTGGAGAAAATTAAACCAACAGCTGCATGCCTCTGGCAATGGGAGCTTTGGGGATAATGGCACCAGGGTCAGGGAAGAGACAACTCCAGCACCTTTTTTGCATAAAGTGAGTGCAAGGGTTGTTCAGAAAGTGTCTGGTGGTGAAATTAGTACCCAGAGACCAAGTTAGTTATTTATTTTGGTGATCATTTCAAAGGAGTGGGAAGCAGGGCTGGGGGGGGAAAGGAACTTGGCTGTTGAGGAAAACCAAAAAAAATCTGAGTATCTTGGGGCATTTGAAAGAGCTGGCCTTCTCTTTTCTGACAGTCTCCTTTCAGCACAGACTGGAGGCATCCCTTTCTGTTATCTGAGCTATCAGAGTAGTCAAGTTGCTGTGGATAACACGGACTTAAGTGGAAAAACAAAACTGCAAAAACAACCCCTTCTGCCAGTAGATTTCAGCCTGCCATCAGTCTCAGGCTGACACTTTGGATACTGAGCAGGGCTGCACGGGGAGGGAGGAGGGCTGGTGGAGCTGGGTTTGTGCTGAGCAGGAATTCTGGAAGCTCGGAGGAGCTGCAGCATCCCAGATCTTTAAATACAGTCTAACAAAATTCTCAGTGGGGAGCTCCCCCTACGCCAAAGCAGAGCCTGTGTCACCTCTGTTGTGCTTCTTCCCTCTCCATCCCTGCGGATGCTGTGGCTGTGAGGGCTTTGATGTGCAGATCCAGTGACGCATGTTTCAGTCCCTAATCACAGCCTGCATGGTTTTGGAATAGGGTGAATATTCAGGGTGAATATTCAGGGCTCCAGATCGTACTGCGGCAAAGGCAGGAGGAGGGAGAGCAAGAGGGGCTCTGGAGTGGCTGGGGGAGTTTGGGTGAGGGGGAGCAGCTAAATGTCACTGGAGACCCCTCTGGGGTGGTCCCTTGCTGCTCTTGCAGCTCTGCAGGTCTCTGGTTGCAGGAATACTCTCCAGAGTTGAGAAAAAGGACATTTCATGGTGGTTTCCCCATCCCTGCAGCATTGCCAGCCTGAAGCATTCGTGAGTCCTGAGTCAGCCTTTACCACCTACCCCCAAATTATAACACTGAGGGGGAAAATTGCACTTTTGTTTCGAGTAGAAATAAAAGGAATATGTTAGTTTGGGGTTCTTTCTCCACAATGGCCTTTGGGCTGGAGCTGTTGTGTTGGGTTTGGCTCATGTGCCTCAGTCATGTGCTTCCCTGCCTTGGGTTGTGTTCACATCAGGTTCATGCAGACTGGTGGCACTCGAGAGAAAGGAATTAAAAACTAGCACTTGGGAAATACACAAGGTTTAGGGGATCCATGACTTGAGACAGGCTTCAAAATCTGTCATACCCTGAGACCCACAGGGGGAGAGTTGGATGCTGTTAGAACTCTGATGGGAACACCCTGTGCTGATAAAAGACTTGAATAACCAGACTGAGATTTCGATTGAAGGCAGAGAATTACTAAAGATCTGTGGGTTTGCTTGAGGCCCTTGATATCTTTCATGAATTAGTCAGACAAAAGTGTCAGGACTAGATGTACCACAAGGCAAGGTGCTGTGTTCAGCACAGGAGTGATCCCTGTGCCTGCCTTCAGCTCCAATCTGCAGTCACTGTTATTCTTTGACCCCAAGGAGTGTGGCAGAAATGCTGGTTTGGTACTGGGCTTTGGAGCGCCTTGCAGGGAGAACTGTTTCCTGTTTTCTTGCAAATCTGTCCATAAAGACAGGAGACATCAGATTTTTTGACCCTTAGTGCTGCTTGTTATCTGAGCTCACAGCTTCCACAGGACTGGCACGGCAAGGACTGAGCAGACTCTTGTTGTCCACATCCCAGAGTCTATGGCTTTGCTCCCCCAGCCTCCTGTGGCACGGAAAAAGGGATTTTCCCTCACTGCTCAGTGCCCTTCTGCAGCACCAGCTGATGGCTCATCTGTCTCTCACCAGCTCAGCAGCACTGAGTGGGGTTTATGTCCCACTTGTGGCTAATGTTAATTTAGAACCTCTTTTCTCTCTCTGGCAGCTTCTGATTTGGAAATGAAGCTAATAGCATTTCAGGTAATTTAAAGACTCTGTGAGTGTATGCCTGGTGGGAATGTGAGGCAGGTAGTTTCCCACATAAAGAAGGTTAAAGGCCTTTATGAAGGCTGGAAATTTCCTCTGCTTTCAAAACAAGCTTCTCATCCAAAAATAGCAGCGAGCTGATAGCTTGGCTTCTCCTTTATTAGCAGCAGATGCTGCTGATAGGTGCAGAGAGTTGTTTGGAGGAGTGATGTGTACCAGGGCACCGAGGTACCTTGCTGATTGCTGATCCAAATCAGACACTCATCACCGGATCAGATCCACGCATCTCTTGTGGGATTCCCAGGCCTGCTCCCATTGCAGGGAGAATGCAGCAGTGACAAGCTGTTATTTGCTCTCAGCTGTCCAAATCAGCAAGGGAAAAATCCACCCAAAGAAGCTCCTTTCTTGTGTAATAGTGATTAGCTCCTAGACCTGTGCAGGCAGATGTTCCCTGTCTGCATGGGAAGGTTATGCAGGAATTGGGCAGGGGGTGGATTTTGAGTTTTGGGATCCATCTGGGAAAATCCACATCCTCCCACTGCAGAATTGTGCAGTTTTTCTGGAGTACAAAAATGAATGAAACCAGGCTTGTGTTCCTGAACAAAGCTGCCTTTCCCCAAATGCCAGCACTGCCGGTGTAGCCTCTGCTGTTCCTGAGGCTGAGCTCAGGGCAGCAGCCCAGTGCTGTTACTCTCCATAAATGAACACTGAAGCACTGAAAGCTGCTGTTGTGCTTGCTGGGGGGTTTTTGGGGGATGGTATCGGTGTTCTGCCTTCCTTGGCTCCTTTTGGGGAAATGAGGGACACAGCACTGAGGTTTTGCTTTGAAAGATTCAGAATGCGCTGTGGAGTGAGCCCACCTTGCTCAGTGAGGGAGAACTTCCTCTCCTGGCTCCTTGTCCATGGGTGTAGGATAGAGTGTGGCCATGGGTATGGGACAGAGCATGGCCCTAGATATAGGATATGGCCATGGTTATAGGATATGGCCATGGATGTAGGATATGGCCATGGATATAGGGTATGGCCATGGATATAGGATATGGCCATGGATGTAGGAGAGAGCAGGGTCATGGATATAGGGTATGGCCATGGGTACAGGATATGGCCATGGATATAGGGTATGGCCATGGATATAGGATATGGCCATGGATATAGGATATGGCCATGGATATAGGATATGACCATGGATATAGGTATGGCCATGGATATAGGATATGACCATGGATATAGGTATGGCCATGGATATAGGATATGACCATGGATATAGGTATGGCCATGGATATAGGATATGGCCATGGATATAGGTATGGCCATGGATATAGGATATGGCCATGGATATAGGTATGGCCATGGATATAGGATATGACCATGGATATAGGTATGGCCATGGATATAGGATATGGCCATGGATATAGGTATGGCCATGGATATAGGATATGGCCATGGATATAGGTATGGCCATGGATATAGGATATGACCATGGATATAGGTATGGCCATGGATATAGGATATGACCATGGATATAGGTATGGCCATGGATATAGGATATGACCATGGATATAGGTATGGCCATGGATATAGGATATGACCATGGATATAGGTATGGCCATGGATATAGGATATGACCATGGATATAGGTATGGCCATGGATATAGGATATGACCATGGATATAGGTATGGCCATGGATATAGGATATGACCATGGATATAGGTATGGCCATGGATATAGGATATGACCATGGATATAGGTATGGCCATGGATATAGGATATGACCATGGATATAGGTATGGCCATGGATATAGGATATGACCATGGATATAGGTATGGCCATGGATATAGGATATGACCATGGATATAGGTATGGCCATGGATATAGGATATGACCATGGATATAGGTATGGCCATGGATATAGGATATGACCATGGATATAGGATATGGCCATGGATATAGGACAGAGTAGGGCCATGGATATAGGATATGGCCATGGATCTAGGACAGAGTAGGGCCATGGATATAGGATCTGGCCATGGATATAGGTGTGGCCATGGAGATAGGATATGACCATGGATATAGGATATGGCCATGGATATAGGGTATGGCCATGGATGTAGGGTAGAGTGTGGCCATGGGATATAGGATAGAACATGGCCATGGGTATAGGATAGAGCATGGCTGTGGATATAGGACATGGCCATGGACACAGGACAGAGTGTGGCCATGGATATAGGGTAGAGCGTGGCCATGGATATAGGATACAGCAGGGCTCTGCGGACAAGGGGACAGATCCTGCCTGGGTGCCAAGCCAAGAGCACACCTCCCATATAATGGGATCCCCAAACTTTCCTTGTACCCCTGTTGGATGTCCTTTGGTTAGTGACTGTTTTTGTCACTGTTAATGTCATCCCTTTCCACGAACAGCCATTCTTCGTCCTCTCTCATGTGGTTCCTGGAAAAACATTTTTGTGTCTAGTGGCCTTTAATTTTCCATTTCCTTCAGCTCCCTGGTTTTTTAGCTGATAAAACAAAGCACCCTCCTAAATTCTTGTAATTATAGTCATCCAAGCAGGCACATTCAAGATGGGCTTAATAAGGCCACAGAGTGTCAAGCCTTTCATGGAATCATTCAGGTTAGAAAAAGCTTCCAGGTTCATCATTCCAACTGTTGTTTCTGAGAAAGAGGGAAATAAAGTCTTTTAGTACTTCAGTACACTTTATTTCTGTGTAATTTGCAAAGCATTATAGCCAGGCCTAGTGGTGGCCCAAAAAGGCAGAATGCAGTAGTGAAAATGGAACCAAATTGTTCAATTATGCAGTTCTGTGCTCTTATCCAGCTCCCTTGAAAATGAAGCATCCAGGAGGAATTTTAACTTGTGGTTTTGGATGCTCTAACCTCATTGTAGCAGGGCTTTTGCAAGGCAGGAGTTAACCCACTTCATTTCCATGTGTTGTGGAGGTGGGTCTTTCCCTCTCCTGGCCGAGGTGAACCAAGAGTGAACACTGAGCCATCAGGTGATTTACAGTTTAAAAATTAAAGAAATGGGTGCACAGAAGGGGTAGCAGTAATTTTTCATCCCAGGGATCCCATGTTCAGGACTGTGGTGGGACCAGAAATGAGGAAAAGGGGACAGCAGGAGGCAAACACACCCAGTTTGTGCCCAGAGAAGACACTGGAGCTCAGGGTTCCACTGCAGCTCTGTGAGCTGCTGGGGTTTGGGTCAGCCCCACCTTTGTCTCTTTGGCTAGCAGAGAATCTGCAAATCCGTGTTCAGTTCCCTGAAACCCCTGGGGATTTTGCAGTGAGGACTTCCAGGGGAGCACAGAGAGTTTCAGCCCCTGGCTCCCCACCTGGGCCTGCAGTGATGTATGGTCAGTAATGAGGTGAGTTAGGAAGAGCCACTTGAGCTGGCCAGAGGTTCTTCCTTCCTGATCTACAACATCTATTTGGAGAAGGCCCAAACCCAGCAGTGTGATCAGCTATGGCTGATGTGCATCACTCTGTCCCCTCTGCCAGTGGTGTCACAGGGCTGAGCCAAGGCTCTGTCCAGGCCCTCCAGCAAGTGACAGCTGAAGGCTCTTGAAGCTAACAGACAGACTGGAGGAATAAAACCTGCAGCTGCACAGACAGGCTGTTTTATCACCTTTGTTCTCCTTTTAGCCACCTAACTATTCCTGGAAGAGCTAATATTAGCTCCCCCATCTATTTCTTAGAAGCTGGGAAAACAAGAATCCAATTGAATGTCCTGGTTTCCAGGTGAACTGCTGGCTGCTGGGTGCAGTGAGCTCTGAAAACCCTCACAAGCTCTTGCATCACCAGCTCGTGGTGTGGGGAGCCATTGAAATCTGTGCATGTGGATGTGGCAGCATGAGAGGGATTAAAATTGTTGAGCACTGTGTTTAATCCTAGCAACAGACTGTTTGGGAGGCACCTCCCGTGCCATCCCCAGCCGGGTACAGATAGTCATGGACCACTCTTGCTTCATTCTGCTGCACAGAAGCAGCTCCTGAGATGCTTTTAGTCAAGGCTTGGTGCTAAAAGTCAGTATTTTGGCAAGATATTTGTCCAGGATTTGCCAACTTGTCTTTCCTAACGCTCCCATGCCATTGTGTTGGGATGCTAAAGGGCAGATTTGAGACAGGGAAGTGAGAGTGGGAATGGATTGGAGAGGTTGGGGTTTATTCTCTGAGTGACATCCATACTCTGATTCCAGGGAAGGGATGATCCTGCTCACTGCCACTCCAGGCTCTGAGCGGGACCTGGCAGGTGAGCGTGCTCCTGCTGCATGTGCACGTCACAGTTATAAAAAGCCTTTTTGTCAGCCAGACCCAGGTCAGAATGAACTCTGCTGTTTTCCCAGAGCTGTGATGTTGCTAGGGAGAGAGGGGAATGAGCAGTACTTGCATCCCTCTGGCTCCTGGGGAGGTGGGAAGGACTCTGTGTGGAAGTGGGGATGTGTTGTGCTGGCGTTGAGGAAAGCAAGGGCTGATGTGAGACTTCCCTTCCCCAGAGCCAGTGGACTGTGACTGGGGCTGCCCTGGCTGCAGAGGGACTGTGGAGCTGGAGCAGCAGCCCTGGAGCAGCACAGCCTGGCCATGTCTGTGCACCTGGGCTGGCCATGGGCTCCATCAGGATGTGTCTGTGCTGGCAGCACTGCTGGAATGCTCAGGGCATATTCAGGGAATATGTGTGCAGAGAGCAGCAAACCCAAGGCAGGTGTGGGACACACTCGTCCTTGTTGCCTGAAGAAGGGCTGGGCTGCTCCCAGGGGTGTGTGAGCTCAGGGGAAGGTGCTTCTCCTCATGAATGAGTCATGAGTGGCAGTCAGGAGCAGAGGTTTTAATTAAACAGCTCCCTGATAACTGGCACCTTGAAAAACACCGTGTGTGGCATCCCTTGGTGAGCAGTTGGCATCGGAGCCACCTGAGGCACTGGGATCAATTCTCAAGGACTCTGTAAAACCAGCTAAATAATTAAAACTAATAATAATAATAATGAAAAAAACCCCAAACCCTGACAACTCCAGTGTTTAAAAATTCAACGTTTTGATGAAATATTAAATGCTAATTATTTCCTTGCACTTGTGCTGGCACCGCTTCTCTTGATGTTGGCAATTTAGCATCACATAGCAGTAATTGAAGTGTATTGTCAGCTTTCCTGTTACATTTACCACCCAGGCCCCAAACCCAACACTCCTAAAGCCTCTGTTTGATTTTAAGTGTTGAATACTTTGAAGTCTGCTTTAGTGGATTGGTCGTACTGCTGTGAATACCAAAGCCAGCTGGCTAAATGGCTGTTGAAAAATGCCCCGGTGCTTGCTGAGGAGCTGCCAGTCTAATTTCAGTGGTGAGCACAGAGAGATGGGCTCAATCGATACACCAGACACCAAACGAGATGCAAAGTGAGAGGGCAAAAGGATATTTGGAAAGCATTTTATGGCTTTCATGTTTTATGTGTCATTTTAATTTCTACTCAGTGTGGTTGAATTAATTATTTGATACAAAAAAAATAAAGGTGTTGAACTTGGCTCCGAGTGGGTAGATGAAAGATATGACTGGCAGGGGAAAATGCTGCATATATTCCTTTGTTTACCTGCTTTCCTTTCTATGTGAGGATGTATCAGTGCCTTGGATTTTTGGAATGTGGAGGGGGCACAGGGTGTGGATAGAATCAGTTGAATCATAAAATTACAGAACTGCTGAGGCTGAAAAGACCTTAATACCAGTCCAGCCATCAACCAGCATCACCACGTTCACCACTAGTCCGTGTCCTCAAGTGCCACATCCTCTTGTTTTTTGAAGACTCCAGTTTTTTGAAACTGGAGAAGTGCTTGCATTTGGAGGTATTTGTCCTGCTGTTTCACTGTCTCAAAGACACTCAGGCAGCTTTCATGGACAAAGAAAGCTTTTTTCCCTCCTACCATATCAGTTAATGAGTGTTTTAGGTGCTCTGGCATGTAGTTCCAGCTGGAATTTCCAAAGCAGGCAGGAGATGCACAGGAATGGACATCTGGGAATAAGAGTGAGAGCCTCGTTGAAGGAGAAGGACTTGTTGTTTTGGTAGGATGTGCTTTGATAAAGGCATCTCTGGGCTCTGAAAGAGCTCCAGAGGACAGATCAGAGTGGGGGAGGCAGTGAGAGCCCAGGAATGCTTTGGGATTCCCAGAGCTTGGCTCAGAGTCTGGAAGTGATATTGTGGGACGTGTTTTCAGCCTGGAAGTTGAACATTGAAGGTTGACACGAAATGCTGAGCCCTTGGGAGAGAGCAGAGGTTCTGGGTGAGGATTCACAGTCAGCTCTTCCCACTGTGCACAACACAACAGGAGCAGCAGCTCCCCGTTGGTGTCACTGGCCTGGGCAGGGAGAATGGGCTGTGCTGGTCACCACATTGCTGAGGAAAAATGCTTCTAAAAGGGTAAAGAAACAGTGATTTATTCTTGGAAACCTAAGTGGGGGTGGCACAGGGGGGACAGATGGCAGCTCCTGTGTGATGGGGAGTGGTAGTGCCTCCTGTGCAGATGGCCCAGCACCAATCTCTGTGCCCAGAAGGGGACTGGCAGTACTTTGAGGGCACATCAGCATGTCCAGGAGCACTGGAGGTGCTGTGCTGAGTGCCTGAGGTTTGCTCTCAGGAGGGGTGGGTTGGGGTCATGGTGGAGTGTCAGGGTGAGGAATGGACTGCCTGTACTTTGTTTTTCATGGGGGTTGGTCTCTCAAAGCCCTGATTAATGAATAGTGCAGGGAGGCTTCTGGTGGTGGTGCTTATCCAGTACCTGCTTTGGAGTCTGGGGGGTGATTAAATTAGCATCTCTAGCCAACTCTAAATTCAATAATAACTTTTAAAAGCACAGACAATTAGCAGACTCAGTGGGAGAAGAGCTTTCATGGAGAAGCAATTTAATGTGCTGCCAGCCTGTGTTTCAGTGGACTCTATGAATATACCAGAGGTGCTTTCCCAGCAAGCTTCACATACACTGAGTTTTCAGGGTTCAGTAATCTTCCTGAACTCAAGAAAGCACTAATCTCCTTCAGGGAACAAAGCAAGTGGGGAAAAAAAAAAAATGTAATTTTATCAAGGATAAATTGCCCTGTTGTTCCTGTCAGTGTGCTCAGAGCAGCTGCAGTCACAGAGCTGATCCTCAGGGAGCTTTGCAGGTACCTTGGTGGGTCAGAGCCACGAACCTCTGGGACAGCACTGCCAGGGATCTAGGAGTGCTGCTGGATGTATTCCCTAGGGAATGTCACTGCTGGCACCATTGCCCATCCTGGATTGGCAAACCAAGAGCCACTGGGTGAGCAATGCAACAATTTGAGGGGTTTGCAGTAAATCCAAATGTAAAACTCCTGCTGGAGGCAGTGGCACCACAGTGTCCAGCAAGACATCTGCCCATTTTCTCTTTATTCATCACTAACACTGCAGGGACAGACCAGTGGACACCCAGGCTTTTGCTGAATGGTTTCCTTAGGGGCTGCTTGAACATTTTCCATTGTGGTTTTTGGTCAGAAAGCCAGATTTACAATGAATTTTTGTTTTCATTCTGCTATCTGGAAGTTTTTCCCTTATGTTTGAGGGTGAAAGCTCAAATAGAAAATCCAAAAGTTTTAAGGCTCTGAACTGTAATCAAGTCTCCACACTTTGCTTTCAGGTGGAAATTTTCTTCAGAAAGCTCATTTTAAAAAATAAACAAAATAAACCCTCCACAAGCAAAGGCAGCTTTAATATCTGTGAGTGTTTTGTGCAAAAGCCACAATTTAGTGATCAGCTCTGTGCTGGCTGGAGTACAATGGATGTTTGAATGCTCTTTACTTTGGGGCTTAATCTATTGTAGGGTTTTCTGTGGGCTGCAGTGAATGGCAGCCCTCAACAACCGGCTCTGTTTCAGTGAAACAGAAAGGGGATATTGTAATTCCTGCAAATGAGTGGAAAATGATTTGAGCTCTTACAGGATTGAACATTAAAATTATTACAAAGATGTAGTGAATGCTTGAAGAGCACTAAAACTCAGCCCCTCTGCCTGGGCTGGTTTGTGTGGGTGCAGAGTTAATGGGGGCAGAGAGCTCCTGGGGTGTCCAAGGGGTTGGCCCCATCAGGGGTGAGGGAGCAGAGCTGTTAATGATGTTAAAAATAACATTGAAATAAAAGAAAAGTGAAGGGAGTGGGGAGAACAGAAAAAGAAAAAACTCATTGTGGGGGAGAGCTCATAATGAGCCCTTTTCCCTCTCCATGCATTTGTTTTTGTAGCCATCAAATCCAAAATATTCTGGGAAGTTAATGTATCACCAGGAAACAGAGGCTGAGCATCAAGTGAGGAATGAAAAGAGTATGGCTGTGAATGGAACAACAACTGGCAGGCCACAAAGGTTGAGCCTAAATATCAAATCCAGGCTCACTCTTCTGAATGTGAGGTGCACAGGGCCAGCTGGAAGTTCTGTATGAGTTTTCTGTGCCTTTATGACAAAAATTCCCATGTATTAGTGAGGGATTAGAGTCATTTAGAGGCACAGAGGAAGCCCCTCCCTCCTTCCTCTCCATGAATTGCATGGGATCAGTGTGTTCTTAATGCAGGAGACTCCATCAGATTCCCTTTCTGGCAGAGCTGACACCTGAGCGTTCCTATAAATTGGAGGTACTGGCTTCAAGGATTTCTGAACCCAAAGTTGTGCTCAGCCAGACACCAAGTGGGATATGAATATAAATATCTGAGGTTATTAATAGAGCCCAGCAGCCAACATATGGCTGTGTAGTGGAAGCAGAGTAAAGCGTAAGCCACACATTCCTTTTTGAGAACATGCATTCACACCTTTCCCTTCACACAGGATATTTTTGGGATGCCTCCACAGTTAGTCTGCTCTCCCCAACAGGCTATTTTTATCTCCTCACAACACGGCTTAGTTAAGAAAAAGGGTGTTTTAGCAACAATTCTGTACATTTCAAACCCACTCCCTCCCAAAATAAGCCCACCCCGGCAGATCCAGGTGGTAAATGGCAGTGGAGTGCTTGGATCAGCAGCAGCAGGGGAATTTTCTGGCTGCATTTCCAGCCTTGGGCACAGCTCGGCTGAGCAGCGTTGTGCTTTTCATGGATTTCAGATGCCATTATAGGGCCCATCTGGCAGAGTGCAGGCGGGCAAGGCCACGCTCCCATCATTTATCTCAGCACCTCTTTGATTCTGCCTTGGTTTTTTCACAGCTGAGACTTGGAGGAGTCTCAGGGATTGTCTTTACCCATGTGAGCTGCTTGTGTTTCCAGAATCTTTAGCTTTGGGGGAAAATCTCAACACCTGTTCTTGCAGCCTTACCTGGCTTATGAAAATAATCTTGATTTCTTTGTTGAGGGACTGTATGTCCATCTGAATTTTGTGCAAATTGAGGGTAAACCACAAAATCTATTGTCGTAGGTGGAAGGCAGGGAAATTTCCAGTGGCTGCCTGTATCACTTATTTGTCATGCCATATTCCTAACAGGGTTCAAATTGGCAGTTTACAGGAATTGCAGGCTTGGAGGCGTTAGGACACTCATCCTGCCTGCCAGCATCCCTTTCTAAGAACCTGGAAGATAAGTGGAGCGTCGATTTTTCCCATGTTGAAGTTTATAAGGATGAAAAGCTCCGTGTGGAATATATCTGTGCAACTTCAGTGGCAAAAATTGCTAAGCACATTATATATAGATAGCAAAGTGCCTTCTTTAGGGACTGCCACAGACTGCTCCTGAGATAGCTAAGCAGACAAGTAAATAGTGAAATATGGGTATATTTAGCACTCCAGAAGGCGATGGATGGCGTTCAGACTTCACATCACACGGGCTCTTAAAGTCTTTACCTCTGTGTAATCCCTTGTAGTCAGCACTGATGTGGTAGCACATTTGGGACCTAATTACAAGCTCCACTGCCAATCCAAGTACCAAATGGTGAAGGACAGTTTGGGAAGGTAAAAACCAGAGGCATCCTGACTCATGGATCATGAGTAGCGGGGACAGAGCAGGAAAAGGCCGACGCAGTTTAATGGGATTTGGATTAAATGTGGTTTAATGGGATTTGGGTGTAATTGTGGGTTTGAATGCCTGCCTGCCTCTCTGGTTCGTGCAGGCACTGCTTGGGTGGATGTATCCTAGTTTGCATCCACTTCCAAAATCACACTGGGGTGCCTGTGGTCAAACTGGGGATCTGATTTCACAAAAGCCCCTGCCAAGCTTGTCACAGCACATCCCTCTGGGCTGGTGAGAGAGCAGTTCCTGAAAGGATGGCCAGAGAACCAGAGGGGTCGTAGGAAGCTCTGGTAACCTTTCCCACGTGAGTTCAGACCAGGTTTTCCTTCTGGATGTTTTTTTTCCTTATGGATTTTTTTTTTGCTTCTGGAATTTTTTTCCTGTTTGTGTCAAGCTTGAGGCCTTCCCACTTCAAACTCCCCCTCTTTTCCCAAGACTGTTGACTCAGGTGTATTTCTGACTGCCATGCCAGCCTGGAAAAACTGCAGAGAATATTTGCAAGTGTTATCTTTGAATCAAACTCACCACCTCGTTTGGATAGCATCCATCTCCTCTTTCTTCCCTTCTTCCTGGCCTTTTGTAAGAACGTTTCTGCTGTTGTTGAGGATATTCATCCACATTCATACCCACAAACAAATTCTGTGGTGATGCAATGGTGCATTATTGACAGAGAGTCTTGGGATTTTTAGCTGGAATACATGAAATGGTAGAGCTGTATTGCAGTTAGTGGAAAGGAGCTGTGTTGAACTGGTTTTAATGTTGTTCTCTTCCTTCCAAGGATGATGTCCTCCTGAAAACAGCACTCATTATTGCAAATGAAGGTCATGGACCCTGCTAGTTGTCCTTAGAGGAAGGATGAGGCTTATGTGGAAACAAGTCCCAGCACTCCCATAACTGGAGTAACCATGTCACCAAATCTGGGAACCTCAGGTGTGATGCAGAGCTTGGTGTTTCTTTAAAATCCTTCAGAAACAGTTCATTGAGGAGCTTTTCCTCCCATGTCCTCCCTTGGTTTGTCTCCCTGGTGCATCTCTGGGTGACTTTCTGTCTTGTGCTTTCCTACAAGCTCAGAGGTGTTGTAAGGGATGAACAGAGCTGGCAGCCTGGCTGGTGTGGGGTGATACAGTGACAGTAATCCTGAGTGGCTTTTGTGTGTTCCTGGCAGTGGGGCATGCACAAGGAGCAGTCTCCTGCATTGGGGACATTGCAGGGAATTCAAACAGGCAGGGAAGTGACTGGTGCAGTGACCCACAGGTGCCTGGGGAAAGCTGGGGGAACTTCAGCCCCTTACAGTGCTGAGGGCAGTGACCATGGCACAGGGTGTGATCCCTTTTCTGGGCTGGCTCCCTGGGGCTCTAGGGGAGGAGGCAGCCTGGCACAATCCCTTTTGTTCCCAGAAATTGCAGGGTCGTGTTCCATCACCTTCATTTCCAAGCCTCCAGCCACTAGAGGGAGAAAATGCCACATATTTATGGCTTCGTTAGCGTGTGGGGATGTGTTTAATGAAGGAATTCGCCAAGGCTTTCCAGGCAGTCCCAAAGCTGGATTTAACCCTTTCATTCATCCGGGGCAGTTTCATAACTGCTCCTGAGATCTGACTCCTGGAGACCTCGGCTGGCACACAGCCTCAGATTGCAAACGCTCTGGAAGATGTTCGGTGCTCCCTGTCCGTGTTTTACACCCTGTACTTTGTGTTGAGCATCCCTGCTGTGAAATGGCTTTGTGGGGAAACCTTTGGCTCCTGCTGGATGAGCCTGTCTGCTCGTGTTACCCACAGCCCAGTGCACCGCGAGGAGCCTCCTTCCCCTTCTTCCTGGCAAGCCTCACACTCCTGGAGCCCAGGGCCTGTTCCCTCTGAGAGAATAAAACAAGCCCAGGAGGGATCTGGTTTCATTTGGAATTAAAGCATCGAGTCAGTAATTATTGTAGGCAGATGAGTTTTAACAATTTCAAAGGACACCAGCAAGGAGTTGTGTGTTGAGGGGAGGGAGCAGGGTGGGAGCTTTAAAAAGGCAATGTCAGAAAGTGAATTTTACACACTTTTGAAAGTGAGACAAGATCGAAACTTTCCTTTGCAGATTAGCTCAGTGGGGACGACCCATGGAAGTCTGAGGAGGGATTTGGAGGGGTCTGGAAAAGTAGCTGGGAGTGAAAGCAGCACATTCAGTGGTTTGGAGAGCCACAGCCCTCGGTCTGCAGTGCTGTTTGTCAGGGAATTCACATCCCTCTGCACATGGTGGGTGGGGAAGAGAAAATCTCTTTGCTTTGCTTTTGATTCCAGAGGGTGACTCAAGGCAAGGCTCTCTCAAAAGCAAAGCCTCACGATGCTTTAGCAGCCTGAAGTATTGAAGGAGAACATTTCTCTGAGAAATGTTCCTGGCTCTAAAAGTGAATAGTTCCAGTTAATAGAGAGGCTCAGCAAAGAGGTTTCCTTAGGCTGATGGAGCATCCATGCAGATGATGCCCCAGCTCAAAATGCTCTCCTGGTGAGGTTGGGGCTGGTCTCAGCTGCTCCTTTCCCCTCCTGTTTCTCTTGCCCAGATGTGCCCTGGCTGGCACAGCTGATGGCAGGCAAGGGGAAGCAGGGAGAGGAATGTGCAGGGGGACACTAGAAACCTTGAGACTGACCTGACCCAGGCACACTGGAAAAAGGGGCATGTAGGGACTAAATGTACATCATCCTGGTCAAAACACTCCTCATTGTCTTGGGTGCCCATCACTGGACACCCCACACTTGGAGGGCTGAGGTTGGGCTGCTCCAGGAGCCCTCCCTGCTCTGCTGTGCCCTCCTCCCTGCACCCCTGGGTCTCCCAACACGTCCTGGTAACTCAGACTGACTGAGGCCATGAAAACAGGGCTGGGAGCTGAGCTGCTTCAGCTCAGCATCCAGGGCCAGGGGTCACAGCTTGAATTAAACAGCAGAGCGAGAGGAGCGCTGAGTGAATGTGAAAGGCTCCCCCGATGGCTCCCTGCATTCCCATCAACTGTGGCCATGAGCACGAGCTGCTTGTTAAGCCCTCACCTGCCTGGTGGAGATGAGGGGTCCTGGGGGACCAACCTCCTTGCCTTGTGCTTTGCTAGTGGAGAGCCAAGCTGTAAAGTTGTTTTTGAGGTAGGAATCCCGTGGTTTTGAGGGGGAGCTGTGCTGTGCCTGCATCAGGCCGTGCCAATTCACTGCTGTCAATTGGAAAACCAGTTCTGTTCCAGGGGCTTGTGTGGATTTGTGGGCGTAGGACCAGGCTGGGCTGCCTCCTCCAAAGGCACCCAGCTCCAGTGAGATCCCCATGGGCTTTGGGTGGGGGAGAGGGGACAGGCAGGAGCTCTGTGAGTCTGGCTGTTGGGTTTGGGACACACAGGAGCTCTGTGTGAGTCTGGCTGTTGGGTTTGGGACACACAGGAGCTCTGTGTGAGTCTGGCTGTTGGGTTTGGGACACACAGGAGCTCTGTGTGAGTCTGGCTGTTGGGTTTGGGACACACAGGAGCTCTGTGTGAGTCTGGCTGTTGGGTTTGGGACACACAGGAGCTCTGTGTGAGTCTGGCTGTTGGGTTTGGGACACACAGGAGCTCTGTGTGAGTCTGGCTGTTGGGTTTGGGGCAGGCAGGAGCTCTGTGTGTGTCTGGCTGTGGTTTTGGGAGGGGCAGGAACTCTCTGTGAATCTGGCTGTTGGGTTTGGGACAGGCAGGGGCTCAGATGGGAGTCTGGCTGTTGGGGTTGGGGCAGGCAGGAGCTCTGTGTGAGGCTGGCTGTGGTTTTGGGAGAGGGCAGGGCTGTGAGAGCCCCCAGGCCATGAGGCAGGGCCATGCTGAGGGCCCTGGAGGCTCCCGGGCTGCTGCATGGAATGTCCCTCCAGGCACCAGGGAGGAGCACAGCCTCAGGGTTTATGGATTTGCCAGTCCCTCCTGCCCTCAAAATGCACGACCCAGGGCAGCCTTTATTGTTTCCCTGTCAATCTTCTCACAAACAGCAATGCTAAGCTCTAGGTTTCTTTAAAAAAAATACCTTTTTTGGCTGCAGATCTCTTAGTACACAAATGAAATGAATTTATATATGAGCATTGTGCTGCTTGTAAAGCCCTTTCAGTTTCAAATTTAGTTTTATTCCTTTTTTTAATCTCCACAGGATTTTCCCTAAATAAGCAGAACTAGGGCAGTGCTAGTGACAGATGGATATAAAGAAGACTGGGATGCTGGAGAGACTTTACTGGGCTTGGGCATCTGAACTGGGGTGTTTTCCTCATCACCCAAAGAGTTTAATTTGTCTGCAGGTTACTAATTTTCCCCTCTAAAGCAGAGGGCATGACAACAGAGAGCGTTCCTTGGCAACAGACTCCTTGGGTTCATTATAGCAGAGGTGGGAGGTTTGCAAATGGAAAAAGTTGAGCGATATTAGCAAATCAAATGGGCTGAGGCATCAGGAGTCTTGTCAGTCAGGTGGGGGTGACAGGAGAAGGAATAGTAAACAACATGCAAACCATCTTGAAGGAGATGTTTTGGAAGGAGGCAGATCCAGGATCTGTCTGTTTTCCTGCCTTGCCAAGGGCAGGATGCACTGGAGAGTGCTGGGAGGAACCTCTGTGTCTAGCAGAATGTAGGCAGTGAACTGAAGAGGTTACTTAATAAAAAAATTGCTTTTTGCAAACAGGTTTCCAAACTCTGGTTTCCCACTAAGCCTTCCATAAAAGTTCCAGTTTGTTTTGATCCTCTCCAAAACTGAAGCTGGCATTTTTTTGGTAAAATCCCACAAAAAGCCCTTTAGAGGAGAGTCTGTGGGAGCGTGGCCATGCCCAATCCATGCCCAATCCATGCCCAATGCATGCCCAATCCATGCCCTCCCTCCTTTCCCATGGAGCAGGCTGTGTGTGCCACACACCTCTGCCTGGAGCCAGATGGGGGCTGTTTGCACTGTGACTGCTAAATATAAATACTGCAATTAATTAATAATGCCCAATGCACATCATTAAATTAGAAATAACTTGAGTTTTACCAGCATACAGAGTGTGCATACAACTGATCCAGACTGGAGAAGGGGTTTGGAGCCGGGGGAGGCAGGTTTGGGCTGCCCTGTCTGTCCCTGCCAGTGGCCACCTTGTCACCTTGGGAGGTGAGGGGAAGCCCCTGGTTCTCAGGTAATGATCTCTCTCCCTGGCTGTGGTAAACAGCCAGATCCCAATCACATCCATCAGAGTGAAGCATTGCAGGCACTTGTTCCAGTCCTATGGTTCTATGATTCTATAATTTATGACTGAAACTATCTTTGTGTCAGAGTTAGTTCAGGAGGACACTCGTATCTGGGCTTCTGAATATGTCATCTCCTATTAAAGAACAAACAAACTCCCTTGTAATGTACCATAAATAATAATAATACTTTGCAAGAGCCCGAAGCGCTTTGTTATTGCTGTGCTAATCAGAAAGGCACTGGGCCATTATGAGACTGTTCCATGGGGTTTGGGCTTTTTTTCCTTGCAGGAAGGTGCGTGTTTCATAGCTGTGTAGCGTGGCTGATTGGTTTATAAAGCCAGGCTGGAGAATTCCTAGTAGAGGTTAGACAAATTCCCCTCCTTTCTCATTAATTAACCTGTAGGATTTGGTGCCTGTTCTTTGCAGTTCAGTAGAGACAATGACTGCAGGAACATATTTGTGCTCTCTGATATGGAATGAAGAACATCTGCCTTCTGCAGCAGTGAAATACCAGCGTGTGACAGAGCTCTCCAAAGGGCACTGCCAGCCTCTCCTGCCTCAGTGAGGAAATTCCAGGCTGAAATTTCCATGGGGAGGTGTTGGCTGGGGGATGTTGTCCAATGCAGCATCGTAGGTGGGGAGGGAAGGCAGTGGGTGAAAAACAAAAGAAGGGAAATGCTCTCATGAAAACAGCAGCAGGGTGGGGGAGAGGCATTTTGGGAAAGGTTCCCACATCCAGAGAGTGGTTTAGAGCAAAACTCTTCCAGTGGGATTAAGGAAGGGAGCCCTTGACGATCTAAAGGAGATTTCAGTGGTGATGTGGTAAATCAATAGCAGGAAGAAAAGACAGGAGAGGCAGGTGAAATCCAGCAATGCTGCTCTCACAGGCTGCAAGAAAATGAACCTTCATGTTTGGGAGCCCAGGGCTGTGTTCTGGGTGTCTAAAATGAGGGTTCTTCTCCCAAAAGCTGCCCTGCAATCCTCTAAATAATGGTGGGAGAGCAGGATGAGTTCTGGAAGGGTTGGATTGCAGTGGGAATGTTGGTAAAGTCTCCTGTGTGTTATTTCCATGACTCCAGATGTATTGGATGAGGCACAAGGATGGAGGTTATTTTTGCTGTTTCACTGTGATGTGATACTGAGTGTCCTTCTGCTCACAGCCAGTTGCTTGGCTTTTGAGTGGCTCTCCAGCTGCAGAGAATCAGGAGAAAATAAGTTACACGTGGAAAAGTGGCATTAATCTGACAATTTAGGCAGTCACTGCTACTGCAGAGGTAAACACTGTCCCTTCCTTCCCTGCCTTCAGTTCTCTGCTCCCCTGTGAGATTCTTGCCCATTATTGGTATCATTGGCAGTCACAAGGAGACTCCAGACTGGAGTGGGCTGTCTGAGGGTGAAGCACACCAGCTGATTTTGGTTCTTATGCAGGAGAGAGAGAGAAATTTTTGAAGGCTGTGACAGGTCAGATATGACCAGACTACAGTTCTGCTGAGACTGACTGGGACATTGTGTTATTGTTGAGCACTCCATGAGTTCTCACTGGGGATTTCCTCTGGAGTGATCCCCCAGACAAACCACCTGAGGAAAGCCTCATCCCTGCCTCCCCAGTGGGACATGCTCAGGTGGTAGAAATCCCATTTTTTTGCAAGCTAAATCCCAGGGCAGGAGCCTGCAGTGCAAGTTCTATGCCCAACCAGCACACACTGAAAGCTGCCTCTGTTTCCCTGTGAGCCATGTGGGTTTTCCTACCAGAGCAGTGCCCGTGGCACAATTCCACAGTGCTCTGTGACTCACACCCAGCTTGGGGCTGTGCTTGGGAATATTCCATGTCTGGGGTGTGCTGGGTGGGCACTGAGCCCCCTGTGCCCTCAGGTGTGCTGGGCTGCAGCAGCCCCTGGCATGCCTGGCACAGGAGCCAGCACGTGGTGCCCTTCCCTGGAAGATGCTTTCCTCCAGTGCGGGGAAGTGGAGAATCTGAGAATCCCTGAATATCCTGAGCTGGAAGGAGCCCACAAGGATCATCATAGCCCAGTTCCTGGCCCTGCACAGGACCCAGAAGAAGCTCACAGGTGGCTGTTCCCTGCTCCCCCTGCTCTGGCAGGGACTCTGGGCTTGGTCCCCTGCCCGCTGGCTGCCTGCAGAGCGCTTTGCATTGACAATGAGGCAGCAGAGGTGCATTTTCTTGGCAGGGAAATGCAGCTGGGTTTTCTCTGAGGTTCCCTGTGCCAGAGAGAACGGCTGCCCCACTGCTCTGGGCAGGATGGGATTTGTGTGCAGCCTGCTGCCCATTCAGAGATTTGGCTGATCTTGGGCTTTCTTGCCTTTCAGCACCTTCGCAGGGAGCAAGAATTAACCTGGCAACTCTTGGTTTGCTTCTCAAATCAGCTTAGTGTAAACAAGGCATAGGAAGTGAAACAGTGGAATATGAGCCTTATTGACAGGCCTGATCAGCAGCTGGCAGGAGGAGAGAAACTGGGATCATTGTGCTCGTGTGTAACAGTCCTCCACAGAAATCCTCCTCCTCCAGATCCATGTTCTCAATTAGAGCCCAGGGTGGGATATGCCAGACAAATCCCCCTCCATCTGCACTGCCAGGGTGCAACTTCGACCAAAGTGAGTGGAGTTACTGGGATGATGCAGGGCATGGTCTAAAGCTGATCTTGTGCTTAGGTGGGTCATTGTTGTATTCTCTGTATGTGCTGACAACAATGCAGGTCTCATTTTAATATTTTCTGGTAGAAAAAAATATTTACTCTTCAGTTAGAGATAACCTGATCATTGCACTGCGTTTAGTCCCAGTTTCTGAAGCAGTGTCCATTCAGTATGTCTGTCTGTCTGTCTGTCAGTTCTGCTGTCCCAGCTCTCGCAGCCCCTGCAGCTTTTGAATCAGTTGGTGAGGTGGTGCTGGCTCTGTCATCCCAAACAGGTGAGGTACCTGTGAGATCTGAATTCCAGGGCTGTACAAACACGTGGCCATCACCTGCTGCAGGAGATGGGGCTGTGCCTGAGAGGATCCTGATTGACAACACATTCCAGAATGGCTGTCAGAGGTGGGATTTTCCAACTAGAGCCCTCCTGTGGATGTCAATAACTTACCTGGTGTTTCTGTTACTTGAAACTTGGGCAGAATTCCAAGGTTTGGACAGCTATAAGCATTTGCTTCCTGACTCCTTCTTTTGTCAGCCATCTCTGGGAATAATGATGGCTGTCAGTGCCTGTAGAGAAGGTGATGGAATATGGCTTGATGGAACTGGAGCAGGCTGTGTGGGGCCCCAGCAGTGCAGAGATGCTGGGCAGCATCCCTTCAGTCCTGCCTGCACTTCTGCTCTGTCTCTTTTCAATAAGTAAGTGAAGACACCTAAGCTGTGATCCTGCTGAATGGCCCAGGACCAGCAGAAAGTGGCAGTCACGAGGAGCTGCGTGTTGTTCCCTGACTCAAAATCTCCAGCTGCAGGAGAAATGTTGACTCCTCCGGAGGCCAGGAGCGGGAGATCCAAATGCCCTTCTGCCCTTGAGGCATGGAGAAAAAAACTATGCAAACACAACCCTAAATCCTCTGCAGCTGTAAGTGAGGAGATTGGAGCTTCTCCGCAGATTTTACAGCATATCCTGTGCGTGGATGCAGCATGTCCAGTGTCCCCAGTGTCCTGCCTGTGCCCAGAGCACGCTGCCGGCCATTCCCCACGTCGTCTCCACGATTCCTACCTGCCCTCTCCTGTCCCTAAAACCTGCTGCAGACTCAGCTGCCAACGAGGGGATTTTGGGAATATTGGTGGGGCATTTTCCTGTACTCAGGGGTGTGTCAGTCCTCCGGGCTGCCCCTTCCTGTGGGCACCGAGCCCCGGGATGGCGGCAGGGGCTGCGCCACCGGCGCCGTGAGCGGCCTTGGCCAACTCCTGCCAGCCCCGTGTCCTGTCCCCGCCATGGGGAGAACCATGTCGATGTGCGTGTCCCAGCTGGAGGATCCGCCAGGATTCAGCCCCGTTCCCAGTTGGCTCTACACATCCCATATGCTGCCGCCGCCTCTTCTACCCAGCGCCAGACACCGTGATCTCCTCTCCCTCGACGTGGTGGGTGGCCGGATCGATGAGCAACGCTTAACGAGTGTGTGTTTGCTTTCTTAACTGTGCAGCGCGGCTCTCGTTTCCTGGCTGCGGCCAGAAAGTGGGGAAAATCCGGGGGAGCCGGCAGGGGATGAGCACCCAGAGTGGGGAGCGGGGCGCCGGTGCTGTGGGAGGATCACCCAGGGCAGGTGCAGCGCTGGGCTGGGAGCTTTGCTTTCAGTGGGAAGGGGACTCATCCTTCATGTGGAGAGCAGAATGAGAACCTGCTGCCCTTTAAACGTCAGCAAAATCCCCAGCCCCTTGCTGAGCGTGGAGCATGTGCTGGCTCTGCAGAGCTGGCGTCCTGCAGCGCTGGGGGCGAGGGTGACCGGCCACCGGCAGGAGGGCACGGCGTGCCCGGGACGCTGGGCGCCTGCGGGGACCCTCCCCAAGTTCGCGTCGGTCCTCCTTC
>VXBB01024941.1:222154-245923 GCA_013399915.1 Illadopsis cleaveri
AAAAAAAAAAGGACATCCCCCTCCCCTCAAATCCCTCGGTCCGTGACTGAAATAAATAAGCACAATCCCAGGTAGTGAGGAGGCTGCTAATAACGTGCTCCTGACAGGCACGGGATTGCCGGGCTGAGGGATGGCTGACTGAAAGCTCCAGGCTAGGGTGGGGGTGGGGGGCTTCTTTTTTTTCCTGCCAGCTCTCGCCAGGCAGTAGGGATTTTTTTTTCCCTTCCCCTCCCTGATAATAAGGACATCATCAGAAGCAAGATGCAGTGGCTAAGGGATGGAACAGGAATGGTGAGTTCAGGTAGCTATGTCTTTCTCTTTTCCTCTTATTGCAGTACTTTGACAGGGAAATGAACCTCCGTCCTATCTCCTGACTCCTCCTTTACTCCCTGTCCTTGAAAGCATTGATCACTCTGTAGCCATTTTATAGACTCTGCATTCCCAAACTGCTGAGCAAAAGAAGAAATTAAAAGAAAGGGAGGAGGGTGGGCTTGCCTCGGGGCGTGGGAGGGAGCGGCAGGGCTGGGGAGGGGGCTCCGTAGGGCGAGCCGGTGGGTCCGGGGGGGGGGAGCAGAGGGTTGCCCGGTTCCCCGGCGTGTGGGGTGTGTGGTGGGAGAGCACGGGAGGAGAGGAGTGCCGGCACAGGGCTGGCTGGGGCAGCCGGGACCTGTCAGATGTGCCCCTCCGCCGGATGATGAGTTGCGGTGCGGGGGGAGCCCGATGTGCCGCCGAGCCCGGTGTGCCTGCCCGCGCCTGCGGCAGCCTGGCAGACACTCCTCCGGCGTGGGGAGCTCCGGCAGAGCCGGCTGAGCACCGCCAGAGCAGCTCCTGCAGCTGTGCATGCCGCTGAGGCGGCTCCGAGGGCTGCGTGTGCCGGGGGAAGCGGGGAAGTTCCCCCAGCTCAGCAGGGCCCCTCCGTCTCATTGAGAAACTTCCCCGGGAAGCGATGCGGTTGTTAGAGAGATCCTCCTCCTCCGCCCCAGCTCGCCCTCCTTGCCCGGCTTGCCTTTGCAGTGGCATTTCCCCCCGGCTCCGTGCGGGGCTGGGCTGTGCAGGTGTGTTTGGGTTTGCCCTTCCCTGCCTCCTCCGTGCCGCGGGAGGCTCGGCCATTCTTGCGGGCCGGTCCCGGCTCCGGAACCGCTTGGGCTCAGGCCGAGCTGGCGTCACCCGGCTCAGCCCCCGCGTTCCGGCTCCGGGGGCACCGGCAGATGCTGCTGGCAGCGGGGAGCCTTTGGGAGGGATCGCTGCCCGTGCTCCTCCTGCCCTCCATCCCCTCTCCGATCCCCACACAAACGGGGTTTGTGCTCCCGAAAGGCTCCGGCCGTGCTGGCAGAGCCGTGTGCGGTGTGGGCAGCAGCCTGCAGCACAACACGCGTTTGTTTAGGGTCCTGTTTGAGGGATGTCTGCCACCCAGCAGCACCTCGGGGGCTTTGCTGTCGCCCGCCACCCTCGGAGCATCCGGAGGGATGGGATTCCTCCCTCCATGCTCCTTGTCCCGCACTTTGCCCCTCTCTGCCCGTGTCTGAGCAGCGCCGATCGCCGTGTGCCGGTTCCCACTGTCAGGGATAAAAAGTGGTGCTGGGAAGCCCCATGAGGCTCTTGCCTCCTTTTTCCTCTTCTCCCAGGTGGCTGCTGAGCCCCGGTGGGGCGGGGCTGGGGATGGTGCAGGACAAAGTGCTTTTCTAATTGACACAGCACAAGATTTGACACTTTCTTGCCCTCTCGTCTTCCCCGATTCCTTCCTTGCTGCCGGCTGTGTTACTCTGTTCTCATTAGTCTAATCTTTGCTTTCTCTTTGAGAGAAATTACAGTGGTTACTGTAGTAGTGAATAGCCTGTAATATATTTTTAGGGGAAAGTAAAACTCCGTTAGTTGATTTTGAAGTCAGGTTCTATCCGGGAATTTCCCAATATTGCTCCTTCTAACAAGGGAAAAATAAAAGAGAGAGCTGTGGTTTCTGCATTTTATACAGCAATTCAACAGCCTCAGCAGTATTTGGAGATACTCCACATATCTCCAGATATCTGAAACTAAAAAATTATTTCAAACAAGCAAAGTAGATAGATAAGATAAATCCAGCAGAGATGTTTGCAGTCTCAGGCAGTGAGGAGTCTGTTTCCCTGGGGATGGGTGGCCCGAGGGTTCAGGGGCTCCTGCCCTTGGAGCACAGGGATATCGAGAGCACCTAAAGCCGAGGTCCTGCCAACACTTGGTCCGTGCAAATTCTGCTCCTTTAGCAAGACGTGTTGGTCCAGATGTCCTGGCCAAGTGCCAGTGTGGATAGCAATATTTCCTCCAATGCAGATTTTCCTTGCTGGCCCCGCTGGTAAGTTATTTGATATTTTAGTACTTCAGATGTTGATCATTTGGTGGACTGTGCTAAACAAGTGAGTTATTCCACACCAGGAGTAGCTGCATTTCAGCAATTCAGTGGGAGTATTATTACCTCAATCTGCTGGCTAAAATGTACTATGGAACTATCAACCTGCTCTGTTTGCTCCTGAGGGAAGGTTGGCTGCTGTGTTCACACAGCCTGCCATGCTGGGCACAACCTCAGCCTTTCATCCAGAGCATCACTGCACCCATTTCCATGGGCACCCAGTCTCTGTCATGGTTTTACAACTGTCTTTTTGACTCTAGTATTATTTCCTGTGTGCTGCTAAAGACCAGCAATATACATTTATTCTGGCAGCATCCCAGGACTTTGTTCTGCTCAAGCACATTGGTCAAAACCTGGATTTTAGCCTGATTTCCTCCAAGTTCTGCACAGCACTGATTTATTCAAAATGCTATTTTCTGTTGTTCTCAGCTTGGGTTCAAGACTCAGATCTGCTCTCTTTCAGAGTTACTCATCTTTAAGAAGCATGTCACTAATGCTTTACAAGTGATAGTACCTTTTGTTCTTGTGGCAGGTGGCTTCTTTTTCCCAATCAGCCCCTGAACCCAAGCTATTATTCCATAATATTAAGCTATCAGAGCTTCTTTTTTCCCTCCTTTGCATGTGCTGCTTCCCATTTTTTAAACAATTAATCTTTTGCCAATTATGCTGGCATCCCATGGGGATGTTTCCCATGCTTCACTGGTACCACGTTGCTAAACTCTCTAGTATCTGTTCCTAACCTAGAAAAATTCAACTAATTGTCATTGGTAGTGATGAGAATCAATCTGCACATCTGAGCAGTGTGTGAGTGCAATGATTATTTGGTTTGGCATTCTTCAGAGGGTATTGATCCAGCATGGTAATTAGATGAGTTGGATTAAATCAGGACAAAATACAGCCTCTTCTGGAACAGTTTTTTATCTGACAAGGGCAGAGCTTTTTCCCAGGTCTTTGACTGTATTACAGGTAACACAAGGGGGAATGTTCCATAGTATTTCCTCACAAAGGGTCTCCTTTTGGGTTTGATGTTGCATCTGTGACAGTCCAGGTGGAGTGCAGCCATCACCTTCAATAGATACAGTCCCATCTTTTTTCTTTTACAGCCATAAATAGTGATATTTTTACACTGCCTGTTGTTCAAATACTTAAAATCAAGCTGCTGTTGATATTTTCCATTTCTCTCGCAAGCAAAAAGTAAACTCTTGTAAATCATCACAACCTAAAATATGGTGAAAAAAACTTCAGTGAATCAAAGGGCCAAATGTTGCAAGTAGTGGAGATGTCTGAGTGGGGCAGGTCAGCAGCATTGTTCCTCACTGATTCTTTTCCACTTGCCAGTCTGAAAATCACAGGATATTGGAAGTACAAAGTACTCTTTGCACTCTGTAATCCTAAGAACCTCAATGTGAAGTCTGGAAAAGAGAAGTAGGAAAAAAAGCAGTTTGGGTTTGACTTTCGTTTTTGAAAGTTTGGATAAGCAGCTGGTGGAGAGCAGCCAGGCCAGGGCAGGATGGAAAGAGGAGTTTGTGGTATCCAGGCATTAGGGAAAAATGGGATTGAAGAGGCCCAGGGCAGTTTTCCTGCAGAGATCAAAGGGAGCAGGGAGTGCTGGCTGTGCTGGAGCAGTCCCAGGGAAGCTCCTGAGTGCTGTGGCTGTCCTCCAGAGCGTGCTGCCCAGTCTCCATGCCCTGTGGCCTCAGCACAGAGGGCTTTTCCATAGCAGAGTGGAAAGTTTGGAAGTTTGTTTCTGTTCATCCAGGTCTCCTGTCACTGGAGGTTGATGCTTGGCTTGCCTGAGCTCTGCATGCACTGCAGAATTCTGTGGGTGCTGCAGTGCCATGGAGCCCCCAAAGCCCAAAGTCCATCCCACCAAATACATTTCTTTGTGGGATTTTTCTTATGTAGTTGCTGTTCAGTTTTCCATTTCTCTCCCACTTTGGGGCTGCTTTAACCTTTCAGTGACAGCCTCCTGCTAGTGCTGCTGTGCCAAATGTCCAGGTTAAGAAGGAGCTGATGTTGTGGTAAATAAAAATGTTTGGATAAATCCCTGCTCCATGCTGATGATTGTCTTGTGTCAGTCCCAGGAGGGGCTGGGAGGAGGCCTGGCTCCATTTCCACGGCTCTGGCCCCAGTTCCTTCTGAATAAGGGGCACGCTGATAACTCCTCTGTCTCTTGAGATACATCAGGGGTGTCTGGAAAACCCTGGGAGGCTGCCATGGGCATGGGAAGCAGGATTTCGTGGAGCTCTGAGCAGGCTGTGCTTGCTGTGAAGCCATACACCCCATGTGGTCACCAGGTCCATCTGTCCCTCCTGCTCAGGGTTTCAGGGTTTGAGCACCGCAGCCTTTGCAAACCACAACGTGTTTTTAACTGCCGAGAACCTGGTTTCCTTCTATCTCATCAAAGGGTTTTTCTTTTTTTAAACACTTCTTGAAAAATCTCTGAAATGCTTCAAGCTGACATCTTAATGTATTTATGACATTAGCTGCTTCTGCTCTGGAATGGTTGCTCTGAATCTCTTTGAGCCTGGCTGTTATTTTGAACATGACTAATTCCCTGAGTGACTAAGCTCTTAGATAATAGGAAAAATTCATCAAGTTATCTCGGGCTCCAATAGTTTCTATTGTTATGAAAAGATGACTTACAAAAAAAAAAAAATACAGATGCTTATTATGTAATATGAGCAGGGAGAGGAAAGACGAGTGTTGGTAAGGACTGGCCAGAGTGCCGTGTCTGGGAAAGGCAGGAGTGCTTTTTCCAGGAGCCAGGCTCAGCCTGTGAAATCTCCAGCTTAGTCTGGATGAGAAGTAAAGAGTTCCTTGGCTGGAGCTCTGGTGACTCCCACTGAAGCCAAGGAGTTGTGCTCTCGTACAGAAGTGTGTTCAGAGGGGATCCCAACCCCTTCCTCCCCATTCTGCCACGCTGCAGAATTCCTGGGATGTGACCCAGGGTAACGCTGGGCACGCAGTGAATTGCAATGCACCTGCTCTGGGTATTGTTTCAGGCAGCACCTGAAGCACTCACCAGTCCTGCAGGGCCTGGTGCTCCGGGCAACACAACAAACCTCAGCTCCATCCCATTGGATTTTCCCCTTGGTGCTGCTGATCCCCAACACAGAACTGAAAATGTGCTGCTTGGAGCAGCCAGTGCAGCGCCAGGTGCCTTCCTGTGCCTGTGTGTCCCACACGGGGGGGGGCTGTCCCTGTGATCCCTCACAGCCAGGGTCCCTCTGGCACAGCCAGGGTCCCTTTGACACAACCAGGGTCCCCTTGGCTGTCACACATTGTCACCAGCTGCAGGAGGGCAGCGCTGGCCGTTCCTGGAAGGCAGCAGCCTGAGCTCACTCTCACTGCAAGGAATCCCACTGAGCTGGGAGAGGGAATGGAGCCTTCTGGCATTCACCTGCCTCACTTGGGGAAAGGAAAAAAAAGTAGAAAAAGGCTATAAAGTTATTTTTTAATGCTGATATTGCTGATAAAAATGAGTGCGCTATGTTCTATTCATACACCTACTGCTATCCATCTGGAATTCCTACTTCATTAGGTTGGCTTGCACTGTTGTCTTCATTAAAAGAGTGCCAGATTCAATAGGATGTTCCCTCTCCTTTTTTTGGGAGGCAGAGAGAGGGGGAGAAAACGATTTATATGAAACACATCCAATTCTCTGGGTTAATTTGTGTGAGGAACATGAGACCCATGGGTCAGCTTCTTAATGAGATGGTTTTTCCTTTTCTCAGTGTCTTGACAAGGAGAAGCCCAGGGAAGCCAAGTGTCGCAGGAGGGGGGTGAGGAGGCTGCAGGGAGCTCTGGCCGATTGCTTTCCGTCCTCATTCCCTTGCAGGTGCTGAAATGCACCCTTTGATTTTCATGCCAAAGAGTTTCCCTGTGCCTGTGCAGCTGAATTTCTCAGGGACCCCACTGGGGACACTGACCCTGACTTCAGAAGGGTTTTGTTTTAGTTTCTAGCAGGTAATTTTTTTTCACACACCACTTTGCCCAGACATGTGCTGATGTGAAGATTCTGCAGTTTAATGTCAGAGTGCCTGGAGGGAGCACTTGTCTTCCCCCAAGGAAGGGACTTGGCTTGGATTTTTCTGCAGTTTGGGCTTTTCTTTCTTTACCTTTTTCCAGGCTCAACAGTGAGCCCAAAAGCTGAGAAATAAAATTAAGTAGTAAAGATCTCTGTGTTCCTTTAGACCAGGGGCTGGGGTTTTTTCAGATGAGGGGAGCTTACATAAGGTTGAAACAAGCATCTGAATTGGATGGGTCCTTTTAAACAGAACTTGCTCAGCCCCTGATGTCTTTGTGACCAGGGTAATTGGTGTTACCACTTCTGATTTCTGCAGGATATGAGGGGGGGTTATTTTCATTTTCATCACTGGCAATCTGAAGATGCTTCTGGAGTGCAGGCTGGAGTGTGCAGCAGATGCAAGGAGGGCAGAAAGCACTTGCAACACTATTGCCAGGGGCAGGAGATTTTAGTCTGTCTTAATGCTTTAAGTTCAAGTAAACTTAAAAATAGAAGATTTGTTGTTCTCACTGCAATCCAGAGGAGCACAATGGACTCAGCGCCCCCAGACAGGCTCTCTGTGCCATTTCAGTGTGGTCTGTGGAGTGTCACAGGGGCTGTGACACTGGTTCCATTGGGACATCTCTGCTGTGGCTCAGTGGCCCATCTTTTGGTGAAATTCTTGTGGGTTTTTCTCATGGAATGCTTGGAGCAGTGACCTGGTGATGCTCAGGTCCTTCCCCATGGCCTCTGAGCTTTGTGCAGCTCTTGGCCAGGTGGTCACGCAGTGCAGCTGAATCCAACCTCCAGCAGTGCCCTGTGTGCTCTAAACATTGCAGAAGTGGGCTTAGAAACTTGAGTTCTTCTCTTTCCAGCACTCCCAGCCTTGCCACAAGGGCGTCTTGTTCATGTGCTCCTTCCCTGCTCTCTCCCACTTCGCTGCTTTGCTGGCTCTCAACTTATGCAGTCCTTTAGAAAGAGGCAATTACTGGAAAAAAGGCCCAAGTTCATGTGGACAGTGAGGAAGCTTTCCATTTGAGGGATGGAGTGGACAGGCAAGGAACTGTGGGTGATTGGAAAGTTAATTTTTCACAGCCAAAATCAGGCCCAAGTCCAGGTCTCTAAAGTATTCCTCCATCTTGCAGTTTGGGTAAGGAATTTTAAGTGTTTGGGGATTTTTAAAGCTTCCCATGAAGCCATTCCATAAACATACAAGATTATGGAGATTCTTGAGGAAAAATCTGCCCTTTGCAGCAGCTCTGCAGCTTGCAGGCTGGTGCCTCCCATCTGGCCCAGGGCTCTGTCAGGCATTCCGTGAAGAGAAAGGGAAAAGAGGCAACTCCCAGCTTAAGGAAATCCTCCTTTTCGGAAACAGCAAATCATAATCTCACTGGCCTTTAATCTCTGAAACTCCGAGCTTAATTCCTGCCTAGATTTAGAAAAAAAAATAATTCAATGGTTTTCTTATAATCTCTGATGGAGTCTGTGAGTCACCCCCCACATGGTGTCCAGCGTCACAGCAGCGTTTGTGAGTGCCCAGCATGGGAGACAGGGACTGGAGGAGCAGGTGCCCACACATCCCTGAGCACCATGGCTGGCTGTTCCTTCTTGGGGCAGGATTAATTCAACTGGAAAGTTTCAATTTCCCTCATGGTGCTGTGAAGGTCTGGGGTGGGTGCTCCAAGGGGATACAGAGGAGCCGAAGCAGTTTGGGCCTGACAGTCACCAGCAGTGTTTTGCCCTTGGCCATGGATTTCATCCATCCAGACCAATTTTATTCCTGCTCAGAACACGAGTCACATTGTTTTGTGTGAAATTTCCCCCGATTCACTGAGACTTTCCTCCTTTGGCCGAAGGGTAGCAGATTTGGGCTCCTCCTGTCCCATCCCAGAGCTCTGCCACACCACTTCCTACAGCAGCATGGCCAGAATTCTCTGGTTCATTAAGGTTAAGAGTTTAGTGGCTCATTTTCCCAGTTAATAGGAAAACAGAGATGCCTCTGCCTGTCCAAGAGTGGAGGTTGTTGCTCTGCGCTGGGATCGACAGCAGGACAGGGCATTGGAGTTTACACCATGCACAGCCACACTCCCCTGGGCTGTCCTGGCTTCTCATGTGGGGACCAGGGCCCTGTCCTTGCCGGGGGAATCCAGGAGCTGTACACATTGCAATCCCAAATCCTGGCTGCTGAGTGCGAGCTGTGTTTGTTGAGCTGCCAGGAGTGGGATGTGCTAATTACTGGAGACATCCATTGGAGGGAGACGTGGTCACAGGGCTGAGCCCAGTGTGTTCTGCACGGGAGGATTTGGCATCATCCGTTTCCTTGGCTTGCTCCAGAATTCCTGTCGTGTAATTAATGTCAGTGTAGGGCCCCTCTGTTTGTTATTTGGGTGTTCTTTGGGTGTCTCCAGAATTCCCTGTCCCATCTGTGTGTCCATCAGATGGGTGCAGATCCAGAGCTGGATGGATACGATGTGAGCCCTGGCTGCTGTCCCTCCGGAGAGGTGCTGAACTTCCCATCTCCTTTCTCGTCCAGCACAAGCCCTCGCTGATCCTGCATCACAAACTGTGCTCCCCAGAGCTCCTGTAGTTCTGCGTGTTCTGTGCAGGGAGGGACGCGGTGTTTTATGTAACTGGTACAAATATTCCTGTTCCTCATTTTGCTCTGTACAGAACGTTAGACCAAACTTCCCAGGAAGAATTCCATGAAGTTCAGCTTCACCGTGGTTTTATATAAACCCCTGCTGTGTAGGTGTGCTTTATCAGGAAGGCTTCTAAGAGAAGGTACCATCCATTTTCATAGTAAAATTAACATTTAGTGCACGCAGAAGGCATGGGAAATTATATAAAGCAGCAAATACTGTTGGGAATACTGCGAATATGACTTAAATAGAAGCTTCTCTGCACTAAATCTATTTGTGCTGCTGTTACACACACAGAGCCTCCTCTGGAGCCCCAAACCTGTCCCTGGGTGAGGCACCCAGGGCTTTCCTGCCGGATCTTTAGGGGGTGTTTGACCTGGGGAAGGGGATGCTGCAGCGGAGTCTCCCAGGATACAGCATCCTGCAGACCCTCCAGGGCAGGCAGCACAGCCGTGGGGTCCCCGCAGCCCCCGAGGCTGCCGTGGCGGGGTTTTGGGGCCGGCAGCCGCGGAGGGGCTGGCTGTGTGGCTCTGTGGCTGTGTGGCTGTGTGGCTGTGTGGCTCTGTGGCTCTGTGGCTGTGTGGCTGTGTGGCTCTGTGGCTNATCCGTGCCCTCCCCCGCGCTGTGAGTGGCTCGGCTCTGGCAGAACGCCGGCCCCAGCCCGGGCAGGCTCGGTGCTGGCAGTGCCACCCTCCCGCCGGGCTCCGGAAGCGCTCAGTGAGCATGTGTCAGCTGTGCACCTTTGTTCTGGAGGTTTCCCAGCCTCTGCTGCTCCCCCTGCCCCGCGCTGCCTCCCCTGGCTCCGGGCAGAGGCTCAGGGGTTTTGCCTTGAAACCTGGCTGGCACTTGCAGGAGACAGAGCCGGGGATGGGCTGTGCCTGCCGAGGGTCCCCAGGCCCTGGGGGGGTGTGGACCAGCCGAACATCCCCACTGGACTGCTTCTAACATTTCCTCTGGGCTCCACACCCAGGCTCGCTCTGTGCTCACTGCAGTTTAGAGGAAAAGATAAACTGGCCATAAAATCCCTCTAAATTCAGGCTGGTTTACGTTTTGGGGAAGTCGTTGCTGCTTCTGAGACTGAAACTGGAATTTCCTGGCTCTTTTTGTAAGTTCAGGTTTATGTTTTGGAAAATTGCCTGTGTTGTTTTGGGAAAGGATGGTAGCAATAATAATAAATATTCCACATCTATTATGTGTTGGAACTAAATGATCTCCAAGGTCTCTTCCAACCCGAGTCATTCCATGTTTGCTATTCTGATTAGTCTAAAATTACATCAGACAGACTGGCTATCCTAAAAATGGATCCTTGATAGAAAATGCAGGTTTGGAAGCTGGAGATGAGGCAGATCCATCACCTGGATACAGCCTGGCATGTGTGCTCACGGGGCAGCCTAGGGCAGCTTTAAAGCAGCTCCCTGTGATTGTACAGGTGAAGAAGGGCTTTTCACTGTCCTCCTGAATGAGAATCTCCCTGCCTGGACAGAGCAGGGGCCTCAGATGCTGGAGAGAGCCTCTGGCTGGCACTTATCACCCAAAATAAACCACCTAAGGAGCCCAAACTGTTCTTGTTTCTATTACTGCTTGACACAACCCACCCTCTGCTTCTTCAAACACATCAGAGCCCACACGTGCTCCAGAGCTGGTCAGAAATGAGCAGGATGGTGCTGGCTGAGTGTTGGTCTGGCAGAAACCAGTGGGTCTGAGTGGAGGCCACGAGGAAGACCCTGTGAAGACCCAGTCCTGACATGGCCTCTCCTTTGATGGTGTTTGGGGTGGATACAGAACCCTCCTGCTTTTGAGGGAGCCCTCTGGCAAAGAAAGAAAATGAAACCAAGCCTTGCAGTAAAGAGCTGGGTTTAGTGTTGGTGTGAGGAGCATCACCTGCTGCCCCTTCCCCACAGGCTGGTGCCCTGGAAGGACACTGCAGGACAGGCTGCCCCTTGGTGGTGGGGCTGAGGTTAAAACATGGAGCTGGCCAGGTTTAGACATGAAATTCCTGCCCAGCTCTCACTGATTGCTGCAGGAGAACAAACGAGGTGCTTGTGTGGTGCCTGTTGGCCTCGTGTCTGTGTGGGAACGTTCGGAGGCGCAGCTTTCCTGGAAGGTGCCGTGCTCAGCCCCCGGATGCACATTTTAGTGCATTATGCATATGCATTGGCAGCATTTCTATATTTGTCTTTGTCTGGAAAATAATTTGCTTTTTCCAGCTGAGTGTATCTGGTTTGTGAGCATTGTGATGCCTCTCTGAGGTACCTGCTGGTTCTGGGAGCTAAGACTGGGGTTTGGGATAGCACCTGGCACCTGGACTATAAAGTCTGAGTGTGTGTGTGTGATTTTAATGCAGGAATGAGCATTTCTGGCTGCTGTGGAAGGAATAAAGATCCTCCATCTGTCCTCCCCCCTTTTATAGATCTTTGTCTGTAGAGTCAGAATTCAGTTTAACTCTCACATGGAGACAGCCAGCGCAGTGCTGAGGAGAGGTTCAAGGATTCATGATGGGAGGACGATTGTACAGAGCTAAACGTGATTCCCCCTGCCCAATTCCCACATTTCAGGCTCACAGCGAATTCCCAGGTTACCATGAGTCGCCCTTTTGTTATTTTGGCCGCTCTGCTCCTGCTCCCCTCCCTGCTCCGAGCGGGCTCCCAGCAGCACCGGCTCTCGGGGCTCGTGTTTCCCGGGGCGGTGCGGAGCGGGATGTGCGCGGCTCGGAGCGCTGGGAGCCGCCTCGGAACCGCCTCGGGAGCCGCCTCGGAACCGCCTTGGAGCCGCCTGGCCGGAGCATCCGAGCCGCCTCGGGAGCGCGGGGCAGAGCCGCGGCTGCGTGGCGCTCGCTGTCACGGCGGGCGGAAGCCTCGCGTATTTATGGAGCCAGCGCTTCCTTCTGCGTTTGAGTGACAGCCAGGATGCCGTCGCTGCCTGGTCACTGGAGCTGATTAGTATGCGCCAGGGTCCGCCTCGCTCCGAGGGATGCAGCCGCAGCAGCTTGCAGAGCTGTCACACTCACACGGGCTCCGTATCTGCACTGGCTTGACGAATTAAAAAGCGAGCCAGCCAGCGAGAGAGAGACCCGGAGAGAGAGGGGGGACGAGACAGAGAGAGAAGCTTGCAGACAGCGCTCGCTCTTTTCCTAAAGGAAGGATTTTGCATCCCGAGTGCTCACTGGTTGTGATGATGCTTCACTTAGCGGGCTCAGAATGAGCTAGAGACAGCAGATAGGGGAGAAACTAAAGGCAGAGCACAAAGCATTACGAACCAACCCAAAACCAGGAACAGTTTTCTCCTCTATTCTAGCATGGTGGATGTATGGACAGTCTTACAGAGCAGAGGTTGACTTCTCCAAATCTGCCAGCCCCACACCTCGAACACTACAGTGTTCTGCATTGCACCATGACCTTGGATGTTCAAACGGTGGTCGTTTTTGCAGTGATTGTGGTGCTATTGCTTGTGAATGTCATACTCATGTTCTTCCTGGGCACTCGTTAAATGGATTTTTTCTCCTGAGCTGTTGGGGGCTACTACTACCACTAGCAATTCAACAAGAGAGCACGAGCGGGAGAGAGAGAGAGAGAAAGGCGAGAGAGAGAGAGAAAGAGAGAGAGATTTCTTACTGAGGGGGGAAACGCGTTGAGCTTCAACATGGCCTCGCTGTGATATGTATGACGTTGGTATTATTATCTCTCCCTAAATCTTTTGTCATGTCTTGTCTTTTAAGTATGCCTGTAAGTGTAGCTGCTTTTGCCGGGGTTTTAAATGTGATAAATAATAACAGCGATCCAATCCTCCGTGGTTCTGTGCTAGCGAGATAGAGCTGTGCTTCTTTAGGCAGCAGCAGAGTGAAAATGATCTGTCTGTGGTGAGCACTGGCTGTGTTGTTTTGCTTTTCTTTGAAATAGAGGCTCAAGTTAATAATAAGTCATTTTGTGTGCGATTTCTAGCAAGCAGTTAATGTGCAATGTCTGTGAGAGTAACCATGTAGGTGCCAGGTGAGAGGTGCTGGTGTGTGCAATGGAATTGAGCTATGGGCATTTTTAAGGGAGGGGGGATTGCTTGAGAAATCCTATTAAAGGATTAAATCTTTGCTAAAATAACATTCAGCCACCAAAAAAAAAAAAAAAAAGGAGAGAGAGAGAAATTCTACTTAGTGTATTTATCTGTGTTGCCTTGATGATCTGGTTTGATTTCTCAAGATTCAGCCCCAAAGCCTCCAAATTCTATGTCCACACTGATGTAATCCAGCTCCTTTTCTTAGAGATGTGAGAGAGACCGAAACATAACCTGCTGGGTTTTTATTCTGGTTATATGTGGTTTCTGTCTCTGCAAATTGGGAAGGAAAGATCAAAGGGGGAAAGGGCAATGCAAGCTTTGTTTTTCTTTGCTAAAGCAACAGATATAGAGGGGTTGGGGTTTGCTTTGATTTTCTAGAAATTGATTTTGGCTTTCTTCTCTTTCTTTCATGTGTGTGTGTATATATCAAATTTTGGGGAATGTATCTAAGAAAAATCTTTGCCCACCTCAAGGGTAACGAGCTTTTAAGATGGGTTGCTTCGCATGACTTTATTTACATTGATTTTCTGGGAAATGAAGTGCTAAGTTGTGTATTATGGGCTTGGTGGAAAGGTGTCCAGCAGTTAGAGGTGCTTCTAGCCCGAAATTGCAATGTTTACAGCTTGGAAACAGGGCTGGCTGGGGGCTCCAGTGGCAGCACGAGAAGTTTGGAGAGAATACGAAGGGAATGTCTGGAAAGAGTAGTGCTTTTTCCTCTGGAAAATATGTCTCTGTTCTGTGCTTCTGTTAGAGGTCTTAGGGATTTTTAAAAATATATTATTCCCCCCTTCGGAAAAATCAGAATTGCTTAAAACAAACAAAAATACCAGTTCAAAAATGTTTTTATCTTTGCTGATGGTCACTGGAATTTTATTGCCTTGATAATTTAATTAGTTCATGCTAATTCCAGCTGTCTATTATTTATTTGATGTTCTCTGAAAAAAAAAAAAAAAACAACCATGTAACTGATGGATAAAGACAAAACTGGAGGTTACAGATGGAGACATGGAGTTATTTCCCAGTGAGGGTTTGTGTGCTGGGAGTTAAATGCCGAGCAGGGTTCGGGAGCCGATGGCTTTTCGATGATGGCACGATTGGAAGCGGAGCTAAATCTGTCAAATTTGGCACTTTCAAAGTGCTTTTAGCGCTAAATAAAAGAGAAAAATTTTTTTTTTCTGAATCCCAGGGTGGGAACAATCATCCCCAAAAGCATTATGGGGCAGTAGCCTGTTTGAGTGGGGAGGAAAGCCAGGAGCTGGGGATCCAAGCCCAGGAAGATGCTCTGGTGCCTGCTGGCTCTGTTCCCCCTCTTCACTTGTAGCTATCTGCAAGAGGCACCTGCTTCACTTCACAGGAGACTGAGTCAATCTTCTCTAAAAAAACCCAAGTGAATAAAATTGATGCTGAGGATGGTTTGGGCTGTTAAACAGATCAAATTTGCTCTATTTGCCTGTTGGCCATCCTGTGTCATTAGTTTTATAGGTTGCAGAATCTCCTGGAAAGGTAATAAATGAGCTGAGATCACCATGGAGGGAGAATCAATCAGATAGCAGCCAAAATCATCCTTTTGGGGAAGCAGCCTTGAGCGACAAAGGGATTTGGAGGAGAAAGTGTGGAAAAAGGAGCAAAAACCCAACCCCCAAACTGGCCAGCGAGTTACAGTGGGCTGTGGCTGTGCCTGAATGTTTATTTTCTCAGGGCTCTCTGGCACTAAGGTTTACCTTTCAATATGATTTCTACGAGGAATGCCCAGTACCTACCGCTAGTTCCTGGGTGCATTCGTTGATCCAGAGCTTGCACTCCTGGGGAGATATTTGGGAATTGTGCTTGTTCAGTGGTGGTTGTTCTGGCTGTGCCCCAAGGCCCACTCTGCAATGCCCCTCTGGTTCCACCCCTGGGCTGGGCTGTGCTGGGCTGCGTGGGGAGGACGAGGGCTTGTGCTGGGAGTGAGCGCCAGGAGCCGAGCTTTTCCTGTCATGGACTGTGCTTGGGAGAATTCATGTGATTTTATTACAACTTTTTGCCTTTTATCCTCCTGAAGGCTGGTGGAATTAAAGAGGGAAAGTTAATGCAGAGCAGCAGGAAAGTTGGCAGCAGCAAACTTTGTTATTGTAGCAGCACTTACCTCTCGTTATCTCGGGCTTCCTGTTGGAATTTTGGGGGGAAAGAGAGGAAATGAGCGGTGAAAGAGTGAGCGAGGGCTGGGCTTGCTGCTTGTTTAGCTCGCTCTCTGTTTCCCACCCCAGGCCTCAGTGCCCCCCTCTCTCCAGCTCGTGCCCCAGTTTTGTAGTTTGGCAGCTGCAGTTTGGTGTTTCCAGGCGTGTAGGAGCCCCTCTGTCCATCCGAGCTGGGCACTGCGGCTCAGCCCATGAGGAGCACTGGGAGCTTTCTGGGGTGACAGTGCTGCCAGTCCCCACTGATCCCTGTGCCCCTAAGTGGCTGTGCTGCAGCATTCCATGTGTTATTTGCACGCTGTGAAATATCCCTGGGATTGGAGCTTTCCATGTCCTGGAGCTCCGTGGGACCATCCGGGTCACGCTCGGGTCCCTGGGGGTGCTTCGGCCCCGTGGCTCCCCTGGGTTTCTTCAGCTTTGTGGGGATGCTCAAACCCAGGGCTGAGGCAGAGGGAGCATTTCCTTTAAAGGAATCAATGTGCTGACCCTCTGGAAAATACGCCCCCAAACTAAAAGATATGTATTTGTCTTCCAAAAGCGTATTTGTGATGCGTATAATCTGCTGTGTGTTTGCTGAGGCTGGGTGATGGGAGACCTGCCTTGCTGTTGTCTGCTTAAGCAGGATTCAATGTTATTTGCCACAGGATTCATGAAAATGCCTCTGCCTGTATCATAGCAACCCTGTTTCCCACAGTCCATAAAAAGTCCATTCCTCCCGAGCAGCAATCCGCCGTCTTAAAGATTCAGGCACCCTCCTCAGCATGGGGAAAGGGGGCTGTGCCCCTCTCCCGGTGCTTCCCAGAAAGCTTAAGTGTCGGGATGATCCCGGCTTGTCCTGCCGGCACGGCGCTTTTAATGCTCTTTCTTTAAGGCAGATAAAATGCTTTCCTTTCGGGTTTCTAAAGGCTTCCTCCCCCACCCTGGCTACTTCCCACCTCTGTTTAAAACCTCACATGACAAGTTGGAGGGGATGGGACAGCTCCGAGGTCTGTGACGCGGTGGCTCTGCCCTGTCCTGCCATTTGGCTTTTATCCCCCGGGATGGCAGCAGCACAGCCCCGGCTTTTGCTGTGTAGGGAGTGAAGATCTGCCCGATGCGAGCCCTTCTGTGGGAATGCAGAGGTGCTTTCTCAGCCCGTAGATGACTGTTATTAAGAGCTGCATGTTCACCTGACTCCTGCCCCCATCTGTTTGCATAATGTGGTTATATTTCTTTTTGGATCAGGTATTCAGTACACAGCCCAACTGCTGTGTATAATGTCTGAAGGAAAATTGCAAAAAATCCATGTAAGTTTTTGGTTTTGTTTTTTTTTTGTTGTTGTTTTTTTGTTTTTGTTTTTTTTGGTTGCTTTAGTTTCGATTTGTGACTAGAACCCCTTGTCTGTGTTGTCATTTCATTTTGTTATGGTGCTTGGTTTGTGTGTTCAATGAGCGCTGGGGTGCTCCGTGTGCCGTGCCTGCATGCGTGTCCGTGTGCTCCATGTTGGAATGATGATCTCTGCCGGGGAGGCTCCTGTGTTTTACATTTGCAGTGTGGATTTTCTCAGCAGGGTGTGATAATCAGGGTGTGATGCTCAGTGTGTCTCCCCCAGCAAAATGTTGGGACGGCTATTTTGGTAAAACGCAAGGATTTGTCTCGAAGCTGCACAGTCTCCAATGAGGAGAAGTTGGGAGTCTTGAGGAAAACTCCCAAATGTTAATGATTGTGTAAGGATTGTCCTGTTTGAAGAAGGTGCTTGTGCAGGGTTCCAGGGCTGGCAGAGGATAGTTCTGCGGGGTCCTGGATTTGCCACTGATTTACTGTATGGCCTTGGGCACGTTCCTTTGTTCATTTGTTGCCTTGTGGCTTCCCTTTTCCATCTGGGATAGAGGAATATCATGTAGTACTAAGGTGTAGCCATGGCTGATGTTCTCCTGTGTGTCCCCTTTCTGCCTGGGGGACAGTGGCAGTGCAGGTGTGGGACCTGTGTGCCCATGTTGGCCCAGCTCTGCCTACCTGGATTTTGCCTGTTGGAACTGTTGTAGACAGCAGGAGCTGTGGTGATTGATGCTTCCCACTAAAAATAGATGCTCCTGGAGGAAGAGCTGCTAGAGGAACCATGATTTATTGTCTTTATTTTATTAGTTGTGGTTGAATTTCTTTCCTGAGTGGAAATGAGTCTTAATCTGCCAGCACCCACAGACAGCTGGGTTGGCTCTAACCAGCAAAGGGCCACGTGGCCTCTGCTCCTTATTCTTGGTTTTCCTGGGAATTACTCTGGCATTGGCAGAAATACCACCTTGGTGGGGTGTTCACAAGGGCAGGAAGCCCCCAGTTGCTGGTGGGGACTGTGTTGGGCGGCCTGAAAGCTTCACCACCTGAATTAAAGAGAATTTTGGGGGATGAAGGGAGCGCGTGCATGCAAGGATTTCAAGAATAAGGTCTGGATTTCAACTGACTCTACTTTATCCCCACGGATATAATTTCATAGGAGTGTGCTGCTTTGGGGAGTTACCCCTTGTGCTGTCACAGAGCTGGGGAAACTGAGGCACACGGTGGTTGCAGAGTGGCACATTTTGGGATGGGGGTTAGTGGGGCTGGGATCTGGAGCAGGATGTGGGGCTGTCAGTGAGGGAGGGTGTTTGGCACCATGTTTGGGGTCTGGCTTGTTCATTTTTCTGCAAACCTTGCTGTGGGGCAGTGTCAGAGGGCCAGGCTGGTGCTGGGTGCTGTGGGCTGAGCTGCTCCAGCGTGGCAGAGGATGCATTTGGGGGATTTTGGAGCCGGGAGCAGCCAAACGTGGCCGTGCCCATGTGAAGGGCCATGTGGCTCAGCGCCTGCCCCTTCCTTTGCATCAGCTGAGACATATATAACACAACGTATGGGCTGCTGGCAGCCGGCGTGGGGCTGTTTTCAGCTGCCTCTGCGCCTCGGCGGAGCCGGGGCTGCACTGAGCCCACCCTGCTCGCCCGGCTGGGCTCAGGCTCCAGGGATGAGCTATTCCCTTCCCCTCCTCCAGGACCTGTCCGGGATGGGCAGGGCAGGCAGTGACCCCTGTGAGTGCTGGGGACAGCCAGCAGCCCTGCCCCGGGTGCCAGGAAGGCAGAGCAGTCCCAGTAAGTAACATCAGCCCGGTTAAAGCAGCCCGGCTCTTTGTTTTCCCTTTTTGTCCCTGGATGAAGCCCCAAGTGGATTTCTAGGCTGGTCACTGTGGTGAGATGAGCCGTGTGTGCTCCGGTGTCCTCCTGTCCTTCTGGAGTGCGGCTGTCACTGCCCGGCGTGCCCGGGGCTTTGCCGGAGGGGCTGAGGCTGGAATGTCCTTCCTGCTGCTCCTGCTTGGGAAAGCAGTGTCCTGGCTGTCCTACTGCCTGCCAAGGCCTCTGTCCCCAGCCCTGATCCCCTCCTGTCCCTCTGGAATGGTGAGGACGGTTGTCTGGTTTTCAGGGATGTCCTGCCGTGTGCCGCACAGAGCCCACAGCCTCACCGGGCATCTGGGAAAATCCCTGGGTGTTACTGGCTGGATTTGTTCACTCTCAGTGCTCGGGATGTTTGCCCCAGAGTTTCCAAAGGGTTAAGCTGCTGATGGTGCCAGTTTTGGGGGATTTGAGCCCCTGCACGGGAGCTTAGAGGTGTGAGAGCGGCTGCAGCCCACGCTGCGCGATGCTGGGAGGGGTCGGTGGCCCAGCTCCCAGGGCTTGGGAAGCAGAAAGGAAGGAATTGTGTGAGGAACTGTTCCCTTGAAATGGAGCAAATGCAGTCTGGTCTCAGCTACACAAACAGGAGTGCCGAGCAAACCCCTAAGGATCTGTCTTTTACCCCAATAAGAGTGGGTTAATTTGCTGGGCGTATCAAGGGAAAAGTTTTGTCAAGTAAAATTATTCTATTTGACAAAAGCATCGGCTCTTGCTGGCATTATCAGAAAACAGAATTTTTTCAAAGCATTTCTATGGACCACATTCCCCTGCTATTTCTGCTGCTCCACTCCCCTGTATTTTGTTCAGTAAATCTGACAAGGTTCTCTCAGTATGTCATGGACTGAAGTTTCTGTTCTGATACCGAATTTAGGGAAGGCTTGTTATCTACAGTTCTTTCTTCCTGGCTTGATAAGGTGCTGATTAATTTAATGCAACTCTCTTTCCTTATCTAGTTGAGCTTCAGTCAGTTTTAGTATAATCTTGAAAAAGCGTGATCAATCTTTAATGTTTGTTTTTCAGGTTTATTCCAAAGCCTTTTAGACATGCTGGATGTTTGTTCTTTTGTGAAGTTCTGGTAGAATTAAGTTAAAAAGTAACAATTATAGAACAGGTTTTGAATGCAGATGAAACATTCTAAAGTTGCTCTAAAACAAGAAAGAGCAGTTGGCTCTGATGAAGTTTTAGGTGTTAAAATAGAATTGTCTTAACTCTGATGCTGGATGTGTAAGGCAGGGAATATCAACAGTGCCCTTGTATGGGGATGAGGATGATGCAGGGATGGAGGAGAGGGCCTGTTGTGTCTCCAGAGCTGTGTGTGAGGTGAGAGGGGACAGGGGCACTGTCACCTGTCCCTGTGTGGGGAATTGTTCCCTGCTTTTGCCCGAGCACGCAGGCACGAGGCGCAGGCAGCACAAGGAAACTGGGCTGTCATCGGTGCGGAGCTGCTGCTGTCGTTTGGTGATCAGGGGTTGACATCTGGATAGATTTTCAGTCTCCTCTGGTCCAGGGGAGATGGATCTCTGTTCCAATGCCCAGCAGCAGATCGATCCTATCTCCTGGATACTGAGGGTTTTGCAGAATTGTCAAAAAGTCTTTCCTAAGGAATTAAGCGTGCACCCAGGCACGGAGCAGAGGAGCTAAACCTCCCAAACCTGCAGGCTGGGAACAAATTTGCTTAAGGATAACAGGCTGCCTTAGAATTAGAGATCATCAGCCAGGAGAAGCCTGGCTTCTTCAGTGCACACCCAGAGCCTGGGAAGTGTATTCCCAAGCATTAACAGGAGCCAGACTGCGGGTTTATGGAATTCAGGGAGCACTGGCCCTGCTGCCCCCAGCAACCCCAGCAAGGGGTGGGTGCTGCTGAATCACGTGCTGAGGCCACCCCCACTGTCCCTCTCAGCCCACTGCCATTTGCAGATTGTCACTGTGGCCCCAGGTGCCACAAACCCCATTCTCCCAGCTGGATCTGAAGCTCAGTATGAGTCTGTCTGGTCCCCAGAGCCGAGGTTTGGCTGGAGGTTGTCGGCAGCACACACTCAGTGCTTCTCCCTTTGCCATCTCCCTCCGAGGCTTCCCTGTTCCCTGGTCCCTCCTGCACTGTGCTGGGGTTGCTGTGCTTTGCCCCAGAAAGCAGTGCTGGTTTAATCAGTGTTTTCCAGCAGCTGTCAGGCTGTCCCTGTCCCTCCTCCCTGCACACTTCAGGGCACACATGTGTACACGCGTGTGCAGGCAGTGCTGCACCTCCCTGTGGATCACTCTGGACATGGGCAGGGAAACCTATGGATTAAAACACATGTGCATATGTTTTCCTTCCCAGATATATTTTGGAAAATATGAGTCAGCAGCAACAGCAGCAGCAGCAGCAGGCAAGAACATATTACATAATCTCTGGGAGCCAAGAAAACCTCGCAGTTTATTAGGAGGGAGGCTTTCTGCAAGCAGCAGCTTTTACGATCATTTTGGGGCCACACATTGGTCTGCGCCCCTTGGTCAGTGGCCTCATTTCCATCATATCCTCTTGTGTCCAATGCAGGGAAGCAGTCCCAGCAGCCTTGGGTTTTGTTATATTTTTAAACTCCCCAGTACTGGTAGAATCTCAGGGCCGTGCTGTTAGTAACTACTTTTCTCTTGTTCCTTAACATGTTCTCCTGCACAGAGTCTGTGATTTTCTTTTTTGGTTCCCCCTACTCCCCACCTCCTGCTGTTTTCTCTCAAATCTCAGCACTGAGAGAAATGGCACATGAGTGCAGCTGGAAATAGCTGCTGCCCCCTCCGCCTCCCCTCTGCTCACGGCCACCCACCTCGTCCACCTACTCCCAAATGGGAGAGTGAAGTCAACATCCACTTTTAGCCCCGGGCTGCTGCTCCTCGGCTCTCCCCCTCTCCCTCGACGTGCCTGCCCTGCCCACACAGGATTCAGAAGGGCATCATCACCATTTGGAGGCTCCTGCAGCTGGATGAGCACTGGTCTGGTCCCGTTGGCACTCGGAGGATCTGTGCTGGAGCATCAGGGATGAGAGGGGATGCGCAGTTTGCTCCGTGCTGGCCGGGCAGGGAGAGGGGAGCAGCAGGAATGATGGACATGCAAAGAAGCACAAACAAAAATCCCAGGAAGTCAGAGAGCCGGAATGTCAGGGGTTTGAATCCTCCATCCTGGGCACATCCGTGTGAGCCTTGGCACGGGCAGGGATGGGAGCAGTGGGCACGGAGCCCTGCACGGCGGGTGAGCTCTCAGCTCTCCATGGTGCTGCATCTCTGCTCCTCCATCTCTGCTGCCAGCCTTAATTCCTGCAGGATGCCTGGAAAGCCTAGGAGGGGAATGGGCATTAGCAGAGTGAAAGGAAAGGAAGGAAAGGCCTTGTTTGTTTTTAATTTGCCCGATAAAAGCGAAAGGTTTTGAGCTCTTTGATCTCTCAGGGCAGTGCAAACGCTTTCCCTGTGGCTGAGCCTGTGGGTGCCTTTCAAGCAAAGAGAAAGCTCGGATGTGGTTTTTCAATATCAAAGCCTTCCCAGGGAGGCAGTAAATTGCCACGCTGGCTGAGAGCAGGAGTGCAGGCAGCTCCGTGCCCTGTCTGGGACAGTGTCTGAGCCACTCGCTGCAGAGCAGATTGAGAGAGACACAAGGACTGATGGTGAGGGAATAACCTGTTTATCCAGAGCACTCTGTCCTCACCCCCATTAGCTCTCGAGTTTCTGGTGTTCGGACACAAGAGAATTTAAATCTTCTGTATTTTTAAAGCCACAAAAGTCTCTGTTACAACCAGAAATTCTAATGAGCTCTTCAGAGGGGGTGGATTTTTCTGTCCCCCGTCCATCAGGGCTCTCCTTATTATATTGAAAAGCCTGATTTCAGCTGTGTCTGCCCAGTGTTTGGAGCAGTTGGGGAATGATGGAGCCCTCTAAGGGCTGGGATTTGGGGGAACTTCCCCCCATTCCCCACCTCTTGCAGCTAGGGTGATACTGCAGGGGCTGTTTCATCTTTCTACATCGTTGTTTCTCTTTCTGTAAAATGCACAGAAGGAAATTGCCCTTTCCTCTTCCAGGGTTTGCTGAGTGAGGATGGAAAGTGCTGTACTGGAGGCAGGTGGGATTGGAGCAGATGGATGAAAAATGCCTCTCACCCTCTGGGGCTTTGCGGGGGCCCCTGGCAGAGCAGAGCTCCCACCCAGGAGCTCCCTGCTTTAATTTAAAGCAACATCTTGAATTCCACCCGAGATCCCAACAGTGATGTCAGCAGGGCTCCACCAAAGATGCATTTGGCTTCAAATACTTTGCATATGCAGCGTCAGAGCTCAGCCTTCTGTTTTTGCAGCTAGAGAAGGGCTCTGCACTTCGTTAGAGCTTTCACCAATAATACACTTGTTCTCTGTTATTAATTCATCTAAATGAGGCTTTTTTGTTTCTCTAAGCCTTTTGTGTTATTTCTGTGCTGTTGAGAAATTAATCAGCATTAAGCAGAAATACCTCAGTAAAACCAGGAGCTTTGAAGTAGCTGTTTAGCCTCTTGTGGCATAAGCCCTGGGGCAGAATCCCTTGGGATATCCACAATTCTCACCCCAAAGCCAGCAAAAAGAGCCAGGAGAGGCTCATGGTGCACAAAGGAATGGCACAAAAGCCACCCAAGGCAGCCCAGCCATGCTCTGGATGGCTGGCAAGTGCTGTCTCTGACTGAGTGGCACGAGCTCACATCTTAATTCCCAAATCTTTTCTTTTCAATCTTCTGTTTGGCCATCCTTGCCTCAAAAGAAGGATTGTTCCCTGGGGCACATTCCCTCCTGTTCTGTCAGGACATGTCTGTAGTGGTTTTCTCAGCTGGTCAGGGAAGACTTCTGCTCCTCCTTTGAACAGGTCTCCCACAGCTGGAAACATCTCCCCATCACTGCAGTGGGTTTTGCTGCCCTTTTTGCCTCTCTGTTTCTCCTGCAGACAGTTTTACCTTTGCAGGGTTTTTCCAACTCAGGTTGAAATTCAAGTGATAATAATACTTGACATTCTTCATTCTGGCATCTAAAAAATCTTTTCTGAAGTTTTAAAGCCTTTAAAGCCTTTGTGCTGTATAAATACTTGAGTACTTCTTCTATTTTTAAATGAAAATGGTGCCTGAAAACCCTCAAAAGTCAAATGAAGATCAAAGGCTTGGGAATACCAGCAGTTTTCTGTGTTATTCACAGCAGCCAGAGACTGAGGTTGTATTGGCTAAGTGCAAAGGGACTGCTGTGCTCATAATGATGCAATCATGGAATGATGGAATGGTTTGGGTTGGAAGGGACCTTTAAACTCTTCCCATTCCATCCCTGCCATGGGCAGGGGCACCTTCCACTATCCCATGTTGCTCCAAGCCCCATCC
>VXBB01024941.1:246012-285743 GCA_013399915.1 Illadopsis cleaveri
GGAAGGGCCCTTAAACCGCACCCCATCCCACCCCTGCCATGGGCAGGGGCACCTTCCACTATCCCATGTTGCTCCAAGCCCCATCCTGGGGGCATTTCCAGGGATGGGGGAGCCACAGCTTCTCTGGGCATCCTGTGCCAGGGCTTCCACACCCTCACAGGGAAGGATTTAGGGTTTCTTCCCAATAGCCCCTCTAAACCTGCTCTCTCTCCTTGGTCTCTAGGTAATCTGTCCCAGCTACTATGTAAAGCCCAGCCTTGGTACTCAGGAGAGCTGAGCTTGGTGTCTGACATTGCTGCTGCTGCCTGGCTGGCAATCTCATATTTTATCATCTTGTTTTCACATCCATCCCAGTGCAGGAATGGCCAGCAAAGGGCTGGAGCAGGGATCATTTATGCACTGCCCTTTCTGGGGGGAGCTGGCCTGGCTTTACAAGGTTTTCAGCAAAGTAAATCTCTTTTCCTGTAGCCCAGTCTTCCTCACCATTTTCCTCCCTCCCTGTGGCTTCTGAACAGGAATCAGGACAATAGATGGAAATTGGTGTCCTGGAGGCATGTGACAAGGGGATCCTGAGAGCTCAGGGCAGCTCACAAAAGAATTGCCTCTGATAAATGCTCAGAGGTTTCTGTGGGTTTGCTCAGCAGTTGCAGTCAGGGCTCACAGTGGGGATTTTTTACCACTGCCCAGGGAATTGTTCCAGGGCTGTGTGAGCCACCACCAGCAGCATCCTTGCCAGAATAAAAGGTAAAAATGGATGCAGAGCAATTTGGCCAGAAGAGTGGAAAGAAAAAAAAAAAAAAGTTAAGATCCAAGGAGTGGCTGTTGAAACGCAAAAGGATCTAGAAAGCAAAGATGCAAAAATAAAATCTGAAGCGGAAATGAGTGATGTTTTACCAGCATTGTGTAACTCATTTTAATTACATTCCATCTAGAAATCTATTTGAGGCAAGAAATCAGTGCAGAATTGTAGAGCAAAGCATTGGCCTTCCAGATGTTTGCAGCTTTCTGGATTGTTATTTTCAGCTTCCTCCCACAGTTTATTGAAGTCCCTCCTTCCTTGCAGTGGCCAGGGAAAGAAGTATGAAGTGCCCTGATGTGTGGCAGGTGGGCAGTGAGGGCTGTCCTGGGGCTTTCTGCTCTGAATTTGCATCTTGTTGAGTCTTGAGGAACACTCTGGAGTGGTTTTGGTGGTGGGAACAGGGTGTTGGAATGTGCAATGTTCAGGGTTTCTGTAGGATCCCTCCACATCTCCCAGGTGTGGCTGAGGGCTCAGGGCAGGCTGTTGTCCCCTCAAAGGGAGTTTTCCCTGAGCAGGAATTCTGTGTGAGTGGTGGAGCTGGGGCCATGCTGTGCTCTTCTCTCTGATCACCTCCTTTAAATCCATGGGATGAATTCATGCAGCACAGGGATTAGAGCTGCCTCACCACCTGGAAGTTCCTTTCACCAAACAGATTCCCAGTTTAAGAGACTGGTGAAAGTCCATCAATGCTCAAGGCTTCTGGTGATTCAGCAGAATGAAGTCCTGACTCGCACAAATGTCATCCATATCTGTTGCAGCAGCCCTCCTGTTAGAGGGTAGAAATGAGCTGAGACAGACTTCTTGTTTCTCACAGCATGAAAAGGGCCCTGGTTTATTCCTCTTCACAGCTCAGCCATCCTGACTTCAGCCATTCACTGACTCTGCCTGCAGCAAGCTCCTACTCTGGGTTTCCCTTGCAGCCTCTGACTGCTGGTTATTGTCTGCTNCTTTAACTGCAGGCCCAGACTGACCTCACAGCAGTGATTCCCTCTCCCCAGGATCCTTCTTCTTCATGATCTTCTGGTTCCCACTTCCTCAAGGTTCTTCCTCTTTCACGCTCCTCCTCACTAGCTCACCCAGTCCCTTTTATCACATTTATCTTTATTGGCTATAGCTGTGGTTCATCAGGGGCGGGGCTGTATGGGGTAATTAACACAGCTGTACCTTATCAGGGGTAAGGTCACCTGTATTCCCTTCTCCTACACGTCATTCCCAGCGGTCTCCTGAAAGGCCAGCATGATACTTCTCTTGGATTTGGTGCCATTTGTGAGGGAGTTTCTAGCTTGTTTCTAGTCCATCCTCAGCGTTCAGGGCTGCTGAGGGTGCCTTGCTTTCAATCCAGTTTTGGCAAGGGCTGTATGGGGACTGACCAGGGCTGTGTCTGGGCAGAGCTGGGGCTGCAGGAGGATCCCTGTGCTCCTGGAGGGAGGGAGGCTGTGCTGCCATGGCCTTTGGAGTGTCCCTTTGCTCTGCTCCTGCCTCTTGTCCTCCTGGAGATGGATGCAGGCAGTGAGGCAAGGACAGAGCTCCCCGGGCAGCCATGCTCCTCAAAGATCACACAGCAGCTTCACAGACAGGTGAGGCTCTGAGACAGCAATCCAAGGAAATCCTGACAGCCTGACACTTGCATTCCCAACAGAATGGCCCAAAAGCAGTGGACCCTAGGTATGGAATGTCTCCCCTGACCTCCCTCCTGGTTTCCAAGCGTGTCCCCCTCACTGTTGTCACTCTCAGGCTGCCACTAAATGTGTTTGTGTTTAGACTACTGGCTTGGAGCAGCAGAGAGAAGTGGGAACAGTTTGCATCAAGTTAGGATGAGTTGGGGTGAATCTGATAGGATTGCATGCAAAGGAACCATCCTCAGTCTGGGAAGGAGGCAGGGAAAAAGAGGATTTAGGCTTTTCCAAATCGAGTGAGTGCAGCTGGAAGAGGGGGAAGGATACAATGCAGGAGGTAAAACTAAGAATAGAGGAGTGTGTTATAAAGGGAAATCTGGGGCTGGAGGTCAGGACAAATTAGAACACGCAGAAAATGTACTCCACTAGGCCATGGATTTGTATTTCTGGAAAATAACTGAAGTATCTTCACGTTGGCAGTTCTCATGGGATTGGAGAAAATACCAGAATAGGTTCTCAAAGAGGCAGTCTTCCTTGTGAGCAGAACAGAGGATTCAAAGCTGGTTTTTGGAGCCCAGAGCCCCTCGAATTCCGAGAGGCACGGCTTTTCCTGCAGGCACCTCTGGACAGCGCCAGCAGGATGTGCCCAAAATAGAGTTTATTCTGATGGTAATTGCAGAGAGGGGCAGCAAACCTCCCCAGGACAGATGGAGTCAGGAGTAGAAGGACTCTGGAAATGGGCCATGGGTGAGGCTGGAGCAAGGGAAGGCAGTGTTTTATTGTTATTACCTGGAGTGGATCCAAGCCTTTAACAGATGGGAGGATGTGCCAGTTTGGCTGTGCAGGAAAGCTGGGCAGTGGATCCCTCCATCCATCCATCCATCCATCCATCCATCCATCCCTCCATCCATCCATCCATCCATCCATCCATCCATCCATCCATCCATCCCTGCCATGTCCTGTGGCCACCAGTGCTTTGGGAACCTGCAGGATTGAAATGTCATGGTTTGCTTTGGTGGCGATTTGGTGCAGAATGTGGTTAGAGGTGCCAGGAGCTGCACATAAGTCTTGGCTTTGGCACTGGTCCTAAAGAAGGAGAAACAAGTAAGTGAGATCCTGCAAATCAATGTTTTGATTACTGCTTTTGAGAAGATTGATAGAGGTGGGTTGGCTGCAGGAGCAGGATTTATCTTGGCAGTTCAGCAGCCTGCCCTGAGCCTTCCTGGTGCGTGTGGTGTGGCCAGAGGTGCTCAGGATTTATGGATGACCTTAGGAAGCACAGGCAGTGCTGGGGGAGCTGGAGTGCTGCAGAGACAAGGCCACGGAGAGCCTTATCTGTGTCCAGCAGCTTCAAGGTCTGACTTTTAAAAAGGCTCCTCTATTGATTACCAACAGCACTGGGTTCTTCTTCCAACATAAAATAGGCCTTAATTCTTAGATAATTCTGTTGCATCCTGTGCTACTTACTCAGAACCTCTCCCCACCTGATCTTGGTGCATAAATACAGAACAGACCTTCCCCCCCATTTTCTTTCCCTGCAGTAGCTCCAGCCATTTTAAATCTGTCAGCTGAACTCCAGGGATCTTGCTCATCCTGGTGGACCTAAAAGTGGAGTACACAGGGGAGATTCTGGGAGTTTGGCCATGAGCTCAAGACCTTTAAAATCATGAACCAGATTTTCTTGGTTAGCCAAGACTTTGGAGCTTTCCAGTGTGTTAGGAAGTCACATGATTATTTCAGCTGTCAGGTTTTAATTTTTTTTGTACTACATCGTCATGCATTGACATAAGATAGCAATAATTTAAACCACTCCACTTCCAGGAGAATCCATTTGAACTAAAAATAAATATGTAACCAGGTTTTGGAGACAAACATAAAGGTTTAGTTTCTTTGGAGTGTGTTAATGAATGTGGCCAGGCATTTGTAGGCTGCTTTCTACACACACTCACTGCCCATCCACCCCAAGAAAAAGCTGGTTTTTACTCCCTGATGTATTTATAAGCTAAGAATTTTAAATTTCTATAGGCTGTTACATATTTCAGACACACACAGTGTGAGCAAGACATTGATTTGCAGCCCCACACATCAGAAGTGACCTGCCCAGGTGCTGGGGGATCCCAGGGCAGTGTAAAGGTGACCCTCTGGGCAGGCAGGGAGTGTTGAGCTGTGTGCAGCTCCAGAGACCCAAATTAGTGGATTTGGACACCTGGGCTCTGGGGTGGCTCCTTTGGGCAGGGATGTCACACGTCCAGACAGAGCTGGCTGCTCCCAGATTCTCACAGAGATGCTCACATCCACTCTGACTCACATCCATGGCATTTTATTGTTGGGTTGAAGACTGTCTAAAAATTCCCTGGCATCTCTCCAGAGAGAGTGCCAGCAGCCCTTAAACTCAACTAATTTCCTTTCCATCAAGCCACGGAGCTCATCAATAGCAATCTCAGGCTCCAGCAGGGAGCTCGGAGGTGGGTGGGATTTGCCACCCTCCACAGGCTGGTGGTAAATAGGTCATTACCAACACAAGAGCAGGAATAAAGCACACAGGGGGAATTTGGAGAAGGAGAAATGCTGGTCCTTTCCCTTTGGTAGCAGGTATTTTTGCTGGTGCCAGCAGAATGATTTAGGGATTTTTTGTCTGGTTACTTTATGGAATCAATGAACAGCATCTTATCGTAGGTTTGTGTCTGGGGGTTGACAAATACTCAGGTGCTTTTGCACCTCTGTGGTTGCTTTTATTAAGTAATGGGAACTTAAAAGACAAGGTGAAGCCCAGGAGCTCCCTGCAGACTGGAGCTCTTACCATTGGAGCCTCTTGCCAGCAAGTGGCTCTCAGAGCCCAATTTTTCCAGCAGGAATATCACATATGATAGTGGGACTCAAAGGGACCAGTTTTACCTTTAAAGTCTAGGTTTATTTTTTTTTTCTGTTAAAAAAATGTGTTTCGACAGTTTGTCACATCGGCTCAGCCTGCCACGTCGTGGGCAGTGAAGTGTTAGGAAGGAAAAGCAGAAAGTATTTTGATGAAGGATCAAGTCAACTCACTAATGTTTTTTGAACATCTCCTGTGTTGACCTTGGGCCACACAGACACCCGCCCGCTCCTGCAGCTCTCCTGGCTCCTGGGAGAGCTTCTGGAGGTGCTGAGGGAATTGCCAGGCAGGATTTGGGGAGATGGCAGGAAAAGTTCTTGCGGGAGGTCTGTGCTTTGCAGCAGAGGCATTTGCCAGCTTCTCCCAAAGCCTCCATCCTGTGTTTATTTTGGAGTTGAGGAGGAGGGAAGGAGGGAGGGAGGCATCATCATCCTTTTGGTAGCTATGGAGAGAGGGGAGGGCAAAGTCTGTGGAGCACAAGAGCCCCCAGATCTCCACGCTCAGCTTCCAGAAAAGCCCAGCCCAGTCTCTCCTGTTGGGCTTGTTTTTATCACCAGACAAACATTTAATTATTTTACCTTCATGCTGCCACTGAATCAACTGAGAGAACTACAAAAGATAATGCACTTCTATTTTTATATCTTATACTAATGAAGCTCAGGCTGGAATTTTCCCCTGCACGATTGGCTGGAACAGGGGAGGAAAAATTTTGAGGGAGAGGAGGAGGGAGCAAGACGCTCAGCATTTAGCAGCGAGCATGGCTGTGGCTGGAGCAAACCTGCAGCACTCCAAACAGTGCTGGGAAGTGAGGAGAGCAGCATTTTATCCCTGTGCAAGGATCATGGAGGGTGTTTCTCCGTGGTGAGGGATGGATGGAGGCAGTGACACTCCAGGACTGTGCTGCTGGCTCTGCTTTCTTGGCAGGGCTGAGCACCAGGGCTGGGCTCACTTGCCCCCAGCCCCCAGCGTGGGCTCACTTGCTCCCTGGAAAACATCCCCTGGGACTTGGCAGGAGCAGAGTTCTCCGTCAAAAGTTCATTAATATGTTGAGTTGGAGGCACACAGCCGTGTGCAGCGTGCTGGGAACACCAGCACTGGGACAGGGTGGACCAGGCCACATCACAGAGAGTAAAAAATGTGTAGGGATGTAACATTAGTGGGGAGGAAGGTGCTTAGGGCTGGCCCGTGGTGACATGTTAATCTGAGGTGGCACAATGGCAGTGACCAATGGCCCCTGAGCTGGATGGGTCTCTCTGCAGAGTTTGGCTTAGCCAGAGCTGGTGTTTGCAGCTCAGCATCAAGATGAAAATCCAGCCTAAAGTCTTTATATCTGATAAGAATTTCAGTCCCAGGCAGCAGAGATTTGGCCTCACTGCTGAGAGTCAGGCTGGCAGGATTTGGATTGCAGCTCTGCTGGGATCAGCAGTGGGATCTGGGGCTGTGTGTGGAGCAGCCCCTGTGAGCCAGTTCTTTCCGAGGTGAGAAACTGCTCCTCAACTGCTCAAAGGCTCCTGAAAGAGTCAAATTAAAGGCTTTGGCATTTTCATTCTCCATAAAAGAGAGGGAGTAATCAAGGCACAGTCGTGCACGAGTTTGTTAATTCCCTGGGCCGCAGCACTGTCATTCAGTGGGAAATAAGACATTGGGTTTTATTTGGGAAACATGAGTGGGGAAAGTAAAGTAGAAATTCCAAAGAAACAGCATTTACATAGGTTTTCCAGCAGCTGATTTGAGCTGACCCGAAGGACCTGAAGGGCACGAGTCCTGAGCATCCTTGCTTGCATTTTGAGGGTGGTAATGTTCAATATCTGCACCCTAAAGAAAGCAGCTGCAATATTTCAGTACCTGACTGGATGCATCACAGGTCAGACTTCCTTTGAAGGGAACAAAGGGGATGTGATCCAGTGAGGAAAACCAGGAATATGCTTGAAGAGTCACCCTCAGATCCCAGAAAGTCTCTGTAGAAATTTATCCTCTTAAATAGTGTCCAAATGTGGAATGGTGCTTTATAGTGCCCATAAAAAGAGCTGTTAATAAAATTAATCTGGGAAGGAAGGGCAGCACAGAAAGAAAGATGAAATTTTACAGCCCCAGCACTGAGTAGATGAAAAGTGTAAATCCAGTGGTAGTGCCTGGAAAGCCACTGTTTGACCCCAAGGAATGTCACAGCTTCAGTGCAGCAGGACAGGCACCACCAGCCCCATCACTGCCATAATTCCTGTCCCTGTTTGCAGGTATTTGTCAAGGCCAGGGATGGACATGCCTTGAGCTCAGGGACTGCCTGTGGTGTCCATCAGAAAATTGGTGTGGCAATGCCTTGGGCAGGGCTTCAGGCTGCCAGGGAAGAACAGCGTGGCCATGAGGGCAGGAGGAGGGAGGAAAAGATAAGCCAATTTAGTCCATTCTGACCATCCTTACCGGAAACAGGCATGGAGGAGAATTAGGGAAGCTGTACAGCCCAGGGAGGTGGGCACCATGATTCCATGGGATCCTGAGATTCACCATCTGATGCTGTTCAGCCTGAAGGGTCCCATGACAGTTGATTTCAGATTTTTAGGAGAAATTTTATCTCAAAAATACAAAAAGAGCTTCAGACATTTGGAATATCGTTGCCCAGAGAAGCTGTGGCTGCCCCATCCTGGAAGTGTCCAAGGCCAGGTTGGGGCACCCTGGGATAGTGGAAAGTGTCCCTGCTCACAGCCTGAGCAAGATGAGCATCAAGGTCCCTTCCACCCAAACAATTCCATGATTCTGTGATGAGGAAAGCTGCAAAAACTCAATGGCACCAGGTTAACATGGGAATCAACTCTTGTGCACAGGGAGGACAAAGCCGGGGAGCTGGGAAGGATGGCTGGATCTGTGATAGAAGCTGATGGCTGAGGGTTCCCTGGCTCACAGGAACACTTTGTGCCTCTGGCCTTTTAAAAATTGAACCTTGAAAATCTGGGAGAAATAGACTTTTTATTTGGTTAGTGTTTTGAACCTATAAAACTGGAAGTCATAATACCCTGTAAAACATTTGAGGCAGTTTGGGAATATGGCATTCCTTATTAAACTCCGTGGGTTTTACAGACTTTTTAGGTTTTCACAGTGGTGCAGGCTGTGACCTCTGTAATGTTCAACAGGATCCTTGAAAAATTGAGACCAATTTAACAAGAATAGCTTCTGCCTTGGTGCTCCAGCTCTTCCATTTCTTTTCTGGCTGAAGTTAAGTTCATAATGGTTTAGTAGAATCTTTTTAGTTGCTAAAAAAGATTATTGTGGTCTGGGCATAGGGGACTACTTAGTGACAGATATTTTAGCAGAACCATTTGTCCATGGCTGCAATAACAAAGTGAAATGTCACAACTACAATATTTTGAAGGTCAGAAATCATAATGCTTTGCATATTTTCAAGATTATTTTTGGCCAGTGTAACAAAATATACTGTTATTTGGGAGATTGAGGGAATATAAACCTCTGTGGATAAAGAGGAGACCTGGCAGTTGTTCACAGCTGATGTTTCCTGATGTCTGGGGGGTGGCAAAGTGTTTGTACCAGACCTAGAGAGAAGTCCCAAAATCCAGCAGCAGGGATGTTTTCCTGTAGTTGGAATTTTACTCTGTGTCTGGAAAACCAAAGCCCCTGTTGGTTTAAGCTGAGAGCTGGTGCACATCAGAATTCTGTGGCACTGGGATGTTTCCTCCTCGGGGATGCCAGGCTTGTCTTTTATCTTGTTTTCTCTTTATTTCTGAATGAACTTTGCCCAATTTGCTGCACCAGGCAGAGGATGTTGGTGCTGTGCTCTCAGCAGGTGGGATGTTCTTGTTCTGCAGTTTTCCCTGGAATTCTGCTCCCAGATCTCTGTGTGTTTACAGGGTGAGCAGCATCCCTTCCATGGACCTGTCCGTGGCACTTGGGAGGAGCAGGCAGAACAAATACCCTTCACACACAGTTTTCCCTGGGGAGGCAGAAGAGTGTGGCTGCATTTCTCCTGCAGGAGCTCACGTGAGCTCTCAGAGCCTGCAGGACACTGCCACAGGAGCTTTTGGCCTTTAACCTTCCTCTAACTGATGGATAATTCATTGCTGTTCCATGCAGATGTGAGGTATTTCAGGGATCCCACAGCACCTCTCTCTTCTCAGTATTGCCTAATGAGGAGTCTGAGCTGGGAGTTCATTGCTTCAATACTTTCTTCCTCCAAAGCCTCCATCCCTGAGGCTGGGCCCTTGCAAAGGCAGAGAGTGAGCAGCCTTCACCCTCTGGCAGTGACTGCTCAGGGCTGGTGTGGGTTTAGAGCACAGGAAGTGGTATGGATATGTAAGAAGGGAGAGGTTTCTCCCAGGTCTGGCTGTGGTTGTCCCAAAGCTGTTCCCAGGAATGCCACAGGGCTGCCCACAGAAGGACAAGGGTGGGAGATGCAGTGGAAATCTGCACGGGCTGTGGGAACTGTCCACGTGCTCTGGAGTCAGTGTGACAGTCCCAGCTTGGCCCAGGGAGCTGAGCTTTGGTTTGAGGCAGGGATTAAATGATATTTATTAAAACTTGAGCAGCCGAGGCAAACGTGCTGGCAGGTTTGTTGGGGGAGAGGGGACTGAGCATGGTGAGCTGCTCTGAGGTGAATTGCTCTTCCACAGTGTGGGATGCTGCACACTGGGAGATCCTGTGGTGATGGAGAATGGGAAATACCAATCTAAGATTGCAGGGAGCCCTGGCCAGGCCACTGTTCCCCCCTGGTGGAGGATGTGCCCCCTCAGCCTGTCCTGGTGCTCACCACAACCACCACAACACCAACATTTTTGACTGGTTTATCAACCACCTTGTCCTTCCTTCTCCCAGCTGGTTTTGAGCTGGGTTTGCTCTGGATTTGAGCTTGGTTTCCTCTGGGTTTAACAGTTTGTGAGGCCACTCTGTTCCCCTGGCCAGGCTCATGGCTGATGTCTGTGGCTGCTGCAGAGAGGGTCAATGTCCTGTCAATGTCCTCTCAGCAGAGGTCTGTGTCCTTTGTGTGCTCTGAGAGGGCACATCTGGATGGCTCAGAGGTTCTGGAGGTGTGTGCACCCTTTCTTTGGGCCCTCAGTGTATTCTGTGCTGAACTCTCAAGCAGTGAATGGAAGATGAGTGAGGAATTGCTGTTGTGGGACCTTCATCCCACTTGTGGTCCTTGAGAACCAAGGCACACACAGACCCAAAAAATCTTCTGTCAGTGTTTGCGAATTAATGTAGACAGGAGCTTACAAGCTCAGAGCAAATCTCTGTTGCTAATTTTCCAGAGGTACCACTGAAAGAAGGAAAATTTCATGCAGGACACTAAAAAAACACTCAAAAAAGCCAAAACAAAGGAAAGTCCCTCCAGCTTTCAGTTCCAGAATTACCCTGATGTATCAGCTGCCCACGGTTTTCTCTACAGAATATCCCTTGGGTCCTTCTGAGTCTGGAATTCTTTCCAGCACTGAGGATGGGGAGTGGAGGAAAGCTGGGAAAGCTCCTTTTCATCCAGAGCTGTGCCACAGGAGGCCGAGCATGGCCCTGGTGCCTTCCCACGGGCACTGTCCCAGCTGCCAGCTGGTCTGCAAAGGTTGGCATCTGTAAGGTCTCCAGTTTAAAAATAACAGAGAGAAATCTCCCTTCTACAAGGCACAAATAAAAAGGGGATGGTTGAGGTAACAGTGATTTAAAAACTCCTGGAACTGCCTGGGGCACTGCAGGGAGGCAATTGCAGGGCCATGACAGCTTTTCCCATGGACACCAGGTGCTTTCCTTGTTGTCCAGCTGGGGGAACCCAGTTTTCAGTTTCATTTTTCTTCTCTTCAGTTTCTGTGTTTTTCTTTAGAATTCTTAGGCTCACTCTGTGCTTGTCAGCCCTGCTGCACTGGGTTTGCAGTGGGGAAAAAACAAGTTTAGGAGGGTATGGGAGAAGGTTGTATTGTGTTGAACTTAATTTCTGATAAAAATCCAAGCTTCTGGAGAAGAGGACTTTCTGTGCTGGTTGCAGCAAAAAATTTGGGATGAGATCCTGTAAAGTGCTCAGAAGCTGAAAATGCAGGGCTGGTAGCAGCTCTTACATCTGTGACCTGCTGAGCTGCGTACCTGCAGCATCTTTTAGGAGAAATTTGGTGGATTTTGGGGTTGAAAGTGTAGATAAGTAATGCCAAGTGATGCTTTGCAGCCCTGAGGGAGACATGGCTGGGGTGTTCTTCTCTGTGAGCCTGGAAGATGTGAGGGAGGGATGGATGATGGAGGGATGGAGGGATGGATGATGGAGGGATGGGTGGATGGATGGAGGGATGGATGGATTGATGGATGATGGATGGATGGATGATGGAGGGATGGATGGATGATGGATGGATGGAGGGATGGATGGAAGATGGGTGGCTGATGGATGGATGGATGGATGGATGGATGGATGGATGGATGGATGGATGGATGACTCTGTGAGTGTTTTCACCCAGGTGGAGGAAGCGTTGCACACACCTTGATGGCCTTGGCAATGAGGAGGTGGTGGAGGCAGCCCCTTCGGATCCTGCACAGTGACATTTCCAGAGCAGCCTCGCACTGCAAACTCCCGGCTCTGTCCGAAGCAAGTTCCTGCATGCTGGCATCATTTGCATGCATCAGGATAAATCTGCCTTGCCCAGGAAAGCTCTGACAGCAAGAGCACTGCAGCTCCCAGTGCAAGGCAATGCTCAGATGAAAGCTGCTGGAGAGAAGACGTAGGAAGAACAGAGAGGGGAGATAAGGGGAGAGCCTGAGCTGGCAGCACACACAGAGCTGCAGCCCCAGCTCAGGGGATTCCACAGCTGTGCCTGCCCAACACGGGGGGCTTGGAGAGGGGCAGTGACTGGCAGAGCATCCAGTCTGGCCAAATACAAGGCATTAACTCCTGCAGGGAAGGATCAGGAGGATGTTTCGTCTGTTACCCAGGAGGTTTGCAGTGGAGGCTGACTGACACATTCAGTAGCTCTGAGAGGCACCAAAGCAGGAGTAGTGGTTGAGGCGGAGCTGAGGAGCTGCAGGGAACGGTTTTGGGCATGTGGCTGGTTTTGCTGTGCTGCTTTTTGGTGCTCCTTCCCCAAGCATGTCCCTTGTCTCCTTAGGCTGCTAGTTTTGGTGGCATTCAGTGTTTCCAGGTTAGACACCGGAGCAAGAATCACTCGTGGAGATTGGCAGTCTCAGAGCTTCCCACAGTTCCACTTGTCCCAGAGCTGCAGGAGCCCGCACACAGCAGCACTCCTCAGCTGTTCAGTGGGTTACAGGAGGGGAGAGATTTCTCTTGGGAGGCAGATCCTCAGAACTGTGTGGGGACCCAGAGCAGCTGTGCTGTGTCAGGTCACTTGATCTGAGCGCTGGTGAGCCGGCAGTGACGGCCCCTCCAGCTCCTCACATCGTGTTCCTCTGCTTTAACCTTTGCCTGCCTGTCCCCAGCCCTCCCTTCAGGCAGGTCCTGGCCTCAGTCACAGCAGTTCCAGCTGGGGTAAGAGCTCTGAGGGTGAGACACAGCTCTGGCTCCGAGGGTGGCAGGGGGGTGTGTCCAGAGCAGGGTGTTCTTGGCCCCTGGGTTAAGCCAGGCTTGGCTCTGAGTGGCACAACCACACACCTACTGAGCAGTTTACAGGAGTTTCTGGGTTCTCTCTGTAGTAAAGACATAGAAAGTCCATAAGCCCCACTCTGTATAAGGCATTAATGGCCTGAAGCAGCTGGAATCAGATCATGGCATTACTATGTGTGGGCTGTACCTGCACCTCTGCATGTACAGGGTTGGTAGTGCATGGCTGTGGCCCCTGGGGCTGTGTGCATGTTCATGATTTTTTCCTGAATCTTTTTGGCTTGGATACTCCTGAAATGCCTGGGAATTATCCAGATATAGTCATATCTTGTTGCAAATTTGGATGACCTGTCTACTTTCTTCATTCCCCTTAATTCTTGATCTCCCTTGTTGTTCTTCCCTTTCCCAGGACTCCTGCAGGAGTAGGTAACCCAATCCTACCCTGGCACAAGAAGACCCAATCCTGATCTCATTCACTGTCCTAAAACTCAAAAGTTAAATCTACTGGATTTATCATATTGACATTGATTCCCAGCTCCAGTGGTGCTTTCTGGATTCCCATCTGCTTGAAACTGGACGGAGAACTATTAATTCAAGAAACAGCAATTTGAGCTTGATGGGGATGTACTGACCTTAAGCCTTCATTAATATAATTAGTGCCCTTGGTTTGAGGAGGGCTCTCTCCACTTGGACTGTGTGACATGAAAGCTCTGAGTCCCTCTGACCTGAGGTAGAGCAGCGGGCACAGGGGCATGGGAGATGCTCTGAGCTGTCAGAAAGTTGTTTTTCCAGAAGCTGAGTCTCTCTTGTTTCAGGTTTCCCATTCAGTTGGGCTTTGGAGACCAGCCTTGGTTTAGCATTTCTGTTCCTCACTGTTAATGTCTTTTTTTGGGCCCTTGAATTATGTAAGAGGAAAGCCAGTCACTGCAGAAACATCAGCCTGTGAAGGAAAGTTTCTGTGCTTTTAGCACAAGGCCCAAATGTTTTTCCCCAGAGTTTGGAGGGTATTTTGAGGAGGGATTTGAGCTTGATGGAGATGCCAGAAAAGGTTTGAAACTATAGAAAATGTTTTCATCTTCTCTTAGGTGCAAAAATGACTATTTATTCAAGATGAGAAAAACTCCTGCAGGTGGATTGCTAGAAAATGATGTGAAGGGCTGGAGAAACTTGGCAGTGGGGATCTTTTTCTGCTTGTTTTCTTTTTTGGTTTAGTGAAATTACATTTTCTTAATGTGGATACTCCTGGAGAAGCTGAGCTTGCCCACATAACTCACTCTGGTGAACCTGAACATTCTCTTTCTTTCACTGGAAATCCAGAGGTGTGTGGGATGATTCTCATTACACAGATGTGCTGAGCTGTGGCAGTGGCTGGTGCTGAGGTGTGAGAGAGGAGGATCTGCCGAGTGGGAAGCAGTCCTGGAGTAGGAGGAGGTGTTTGGAGGTGGGATTATGTGGGAAGCCAGCACACCTTCTGCAGGGACACGTTCAGGGCTGGTTCTCTCTTCCTTCTTTAGGATTTGACACAAGCCACGTGCACCCTTCTGCAGAGAAAGAAAGGGAAAAGGGTTAAAAATGTCATATCTGGCTCCTCCTTCCTAGAGAAGTGTTTGTAGGTGCAGGAGGCAGGTGGGTACCCTCAGCAGGGTGGGCTCTGCCTGGGGTCTCTGCTATTTCACATGATGGAAAAGCTGCTGATGGAGCTCTTCCAGCAAGTGGAGGAGAGGAGAATCTGCCTTGACCTTCTGGTGAGCACCTGGCCTTGCATTCCTCAGGAGCTGGTTTGGCAAAGTGCAGGCACATCCCTGCTTTATTTCAGGTTTTGTTGGCTGGAGGAGGCTGGGGTCTCGTTCTGCCTCTGAAATACCTTCCTTCTTACAGTGCTGAGATTTGGGTCTAATTTTACCCAGATAGTGAAGGTGGACTATTTAGAGAGGTGGTTGAAGCCTTGAATATTCCTGCAGAGGAGGATGTGGAATATTCCCAGGGTTCCAGATAAGCAGGCAGCAGGTCTGAGGTCCCTGGCAGCACAGGGAGCAGTGTGAGGCCTTCAGTGCCTGCTGCAGCTTCCAGCCTGTGCCCAGGACAAAGCCTGCCCTCCATCAGGGGATCAGAGGGGAGCTGACAGTGTGACATGGCCAGGAAAAAGCAAGGTATGATCCAAGGAGGGATTAGAAAACGAATTTCCAGGAGAGATGAATGCCCTGTAGCAGCCAGTGGTGCGGCCTCACTCAGACTGGGGCAGGGGGATGGCCAGCATTCCACAGGAGTGTGTGTGAGCTGCAGCTGGGACAAGGATGGGGGAAAGAGGGATGTGTCTGTGAAGGTGAGCACAGGGAGCCCTGGCTGGCCTGGCAGGTGCTGATGGAGCAGGAGCTGCTCTGGGAATGCTCTGAGGACAGAGCTGTGGAGCTGAGCTGCTCCAGGGGAAAGAACCAGCAGGTGTGGGATGATCCCAGCAAAATCCAGGCTCTTAGGAGGAGTATCTGGTCACCAGGCAGGAATGTGATGATGGAGAAACCTCCCTTGGGGTGTCACAGGGCTGCAAATCCAGAAGGACAGAGGCTTGGGAGTGGAGCTCTCTCCAGGCAGGGGATGTTTGGGACTCCTCCAGAGCAGCCTGGTCACTGCCATGGGCTCACCCCCCTGCTGACAGCAGTTTGTGCCACAGGCTTTAAGCTGGACAAGGTTTGTTGATAATTACTGATAATTATTTGCAGTGAGTGCTGGGGCTGGGCACATGCCTCATCTTTTTTCATACACTGTCAGCTTAACCTGTTCTGCCTCACTTTGATTCCTGCCAGGGTCCTAAATTATATTTGTTAAATACAGGAGAATGGAGCCTGTACTCAGACTCATCCTCACAATAACTGGTCCTGATGCCACAGAATCCCAGAAGGATTTGGGTTGGAAGGGACCTTAAAGCCCATCCAGTCCCACCCTCTGCCATGGGGAGGGACACCTGCCACTGTCCCAGGCTGCTCCAAGCCCCAATGTCCAACCCAGCCTTGGGCACTGCCAGGGATCCAGGGGCAGCCACAGCTGCTCTGGGCACCCTGTGCCAGGGCCTGTCCACCCTCACAGGGAAGAATTTGTTCTCAATATTCCCTTTAAATCTACTCTCCTTGAGCTTACAGCCATTCCCCCTTGTCCCATCAGCACAGATCCTTGCAATATGCAGGTTTTTAGGAGTTTTTCCAACTTACACTGAGCAGAGAGATGTCAGAGCCTCCCTCAGAGGACCAATCTGGCTGCAGCCCGTCCCCAGCTCTGGCGCCCGTCGTTGCGCCTGGTGCGGGGCTCTTGCCCACGTTCATTTCCAACATGGTGAATTCTGTGGTGCTAACGAGTGTTGCTGGGTTCCCATGGCAACCCTTGTGCTAATTAACGCACAGTAGCCAGGAAAAAAAAAATTCTGTCCTTACTGATGAATTAATTTGACAGGATTGATATGGGAGGAAGAGTTGGGCATGGGCACTCCGAAGGTGTGTGTGAGGATGGGAGCTCACACTGCTTCTGATAACACAAACCTGGGTTACTCTGTCCTCGCAGCTCTCAAACTGAAACCTTGCTCACCATTTGGAAAGGGTTTGTGTTTCCGAAGGAATAAAATTATCCTGACAAATGTCTAAGAGCATAACTCAAGCAGTTACGCTTTTTTTGTTCCTTTTTTTTTTTTTCCTTGTTATGACATTTTAACTCGAGGTTTTTTTGGTGTTTAAAAGATTAAATAAAGCCCAAGTCAATTTTAGAAGTTAAATGCTTGAAAGAATCAGAAAATGTACATTTAAGGACTACATTATTTTATGTCAGGGAAAAAAACCTCCAGCTCCTGAGGACTCCTCCCAAATTCCAGCCCCCTCTGCTGGCTCTCGCTCCAGTTCCCCTGGTAGCTGTAGCTGTTAGAGATGGGCCCAAATGGAAACCATGGATCCAGCCTGGAGTTCTGAAAGGCAGGGGAAACTGCCTCTTCCCAGCGTGCTCCTGGTGGTGGAGTGGTGGCTTTGGAAGTAACTCAGGAGTGGGAAAAGCAGCCCCTGTGTGCTGGGGATGAGTCACGGAGTGCGTTCCCATCAGTGGTGACAATTAAACTCCTTCAGCACTCCCTGCACAAAGCACTGGGTTAAGTCACAGTGCCCTGGCGAAATTCTTCCTTGGATAATTGTCCTCAGATGTGCTGAATGCTCCCCTCCTGCAGTTTTAATTAGCTGGAGCTGTGGCTCACCAGCTCCTGCGTGGGGATGGCCACAACCTAACCAAGTTTGGTGGAGACCTGTGATCCCATGACTGCCTGCCTCAGTCTTGTTGTGCCTGCAGCAATTACCTGCAGCCAAAAGGAGCCTTAGGAAATAATGACTGTACTTTTGGGCTCTTTAATGAGATTTCCAAACTCTCTGCTGCCTTCAGCTCCAAGATGTCCTGGAATCTGAGCTGTTGGCACTTGGGGAGGTCAGACCTTTGCAGGTGGGATCTGAGGGGTTTTCCCTGGGGCTGTGGCTCCAGGATGGAGTGGTTGTTACACTGGGGCTACTGCAGGAGAATTTGGGGTGTCATCAGCAGGAGAAGCTTTGGTTTTGGCTGATTGATTGTGGATTTGGCTGCTCTGGTGCATGTCCTGGGTGGAGACAAGGACTGAGTGGGGACAGTGGTGCCATCCCGAGCAGCTCTGAAGAATCCACCTTTCCCCACGTTTGCAGCAGGACAAACAGGAGAAGGACTCAAGGAGGTTCTCCCATGAGACTTCAGCCTCTCCTGATGTCTGGGCACTGCAGGGTTGTGCCTTTCCTTGTGACAGACCTGTGCTCCCCTGGGAGGTCTGTCCTTAGGTACCTGTGCCAGGTGACAGCGTGCACAGGTCCCCTTTGGTAGCCACAGGTCCCCCCAGCCTGGGGACACCTGAGACAGCAGCTTTGGATGGATACAGGAGCTCCTGGAAAATGTATTCCCAGTGTCCAAAGCTCACAGAAAAGTTGGTGCATTTATTCTCTTTTTCCGTGGTTGCCCCTGTGAAACAGCAATGCTGCATCCAGGAAAATCTGCCTTTCACCTGGATAGCTGCTGCTCCCTGAACACACCTGTGCCAAAACCTGATAGCAGCACCTAATCTGGATTTTGATTCTTCCAGCTCCAAGTGCAAAAAAATATTCCCAGTTCTTCCTCTGAGTGACCCCAGGGGCACTGTCCAGTGCAACAATGCTCTAAGCTGGCACTAGTGATAGGGCAGACACCTTTATTGCAATATTCTGGAGTATTTATATATATATTCTTTCATAATTAAGGCTATTTTGGGCACTAAAGTGCTTTGAAACATTGACAAATGTCCTCTGGATTTACTGGCTGGTGATTTGTGTTGTTAAGAGTTGTTTGAGGAGCTGCATTTCCAAGGAGTGTAATAAATAACAGAGATGGGATCATTTTTGCTTTTTTATGGAGAGAAAGAGGATGTGTCCAAGTCCTTAGATACCTTTTGGGACAAGTGAATTCCCAGAAGGGTGGGAAAGATGAGGCTGAACACCCAAACAGCCACAGGCTGTTGGCACAAAAGCATGGAGAGTTTGAAGGAATTGCCCCAATGTTTTGGCAATTTTTGCTGTGTTCCTTCCAGCAAGGAGGCTGGGGCTGCTGGGGGCAGGTGGATCCAAAGCTCTCTTGGTTTGGAGAGTTCTGGTTCCTGGTGCAGAGAGGGGCTCTCCCCTGGCTCTGCCCCCTCCAGCCTTCCTGGACTGTCTTGGAAGAATTCCTTAATTTATTTTTTTGTTTCTCACCTTGTTGATCCTCTCTTTAAAATCTATTGTTGGTGTTTTCCTTTCAGATGGTTAAAATGGAGCATTTCTCCATTTCAGGCTCCCAGCTCTCCCCATTTTACATAACTAATACCTCTCTGGAACTATTGAAGCTGTGTTAGCAGGCTCTGAAATGGGAGTTTAGCTGAGCTTTTAACGGGTTTAATCTTTTCCTGGGTATTAATCCTCCCAGAACCTCTGATAAAATTTGTTGCTTTTTCTCTGAATGCCTCCCACACTGTCGATATCTGTCTGGAATGAGTTGCTTGGTGCAGAACAAGCCATGGAGGAGGGAATGTTACAGCCTCCCATGGATCTTGCTCTCATTTCAGTGCATTCCTGACTCCTCTCTGACTCCCTGCCACCACTGCTCCTGTGATTCCTGGGGACATCTCTCCCTGCCCTGGGAGCATCTCTCCCAATGAATATGGGGTTGGAATGAATTTGCTTCCTGTTTATCAACTGTTCCTCAGTTCTCTGATGCATTCCTGGGGTTTGCCTGTATCAGCAGAGAATGTCAGGGAAGAGCATCACCTCTTCCACACTGCGGTGGAGATGGAAAGGTGTTACAGACCACAAGAAACGTTGGCTTTGGCTTTTTGCACTTGTTTTTTATTGCTTTGTGCTGCATCACAGGATCCTAAACCTGTGTGACAGCAGACTCAGACTGTGATCCAGGTTATCAAAGACTGCAGCTGAACTGGAGGGGAAGTGATCCATTTTTCCATCATGTTAGTGTGGAAACAGAACCATGTCCTGTGGGGTAACAGCAGACTTGGGACAGCACCTTCACCTGTGTCAGCTCTGGGAAACACAGCATGTGAGCCAGGAAACCAACCCAGCAAACATAAACCCAAGGAAACATCTCCCCATGCTTTTGAGATGTCCAGGTTCTCCCTGACTCCAGCTCTTACAGATGAAATAGGAAGGAGAAAGGGTTTTTTCCACCATGCCTGACCATGGAGGCACTTGACATGGAGCCCAGTTGCTCATCCCACCCCTTGGCCACATCTGTTGCCCCTGGCCACGTTCCTCCAGTGCCAGCTCTGTTCCATAGTTCTTCCTTTTGGATCCCCATCCTGGCTGCCCCAGCTGGGCACTTCCACGAAGGCAGCTCCTGTCTTGAGCAATGCTGACCATAAAAATGATGGTGCAAATTTGTGAGAGTAGGATAATTTATCATTTCCATGGCAGTGCTGGAGGAGAGAAGAGCACTGAGGAGTGAGTACGGAATAGCAACAGAAGCCTGGGAGACACAGATCACATTCCATCTTCCCTGTTTCTTTTCTTCTGAGTGGGTCATAAAACAAAAGCAAATGAGGCAATTGGAAGTCCCTGTCCATTTTCCTGGGGCTTGTTTAAATGAGGATTTACTTCAACTAAAAGCTCCTTAGAGCCACTTAATTCTTCCAGGTGGAGTAAATATCTAGGCCAGTAGTAAAAATTCCTTACAGATGTCTTCAGGAGGGTACTTAGCAAGCACTTTGCTGAAGAGAACATCTTGGATGCCTTCAAAGAGCAGAATCAGTTCTTAATAATGGTACATTAGATAGTGGGGCAGCACTTGGCATAGCCTTGGGAATATTTGGAAGTTGCTCCAGTGACAGAGAGAGGAATGAAATGGGCTGCAGAGCAGTGAGGGTACATGCTCTGATTTTCAGCTATTAGTCAAAATAACTCTAGCTGAAGTTTTATTTCAGAGATTTGGACATGTTTCACTATCAATTAGTGTAATCTCCTGTGGTACTACATTGCAAATTCCTGTGAATTCCCTGGGTGGATCCCTTTGCCATGTTTGTCCCATCCATGGTGTCGTTAGTATGACCTGCCCACCACATGGAACATCTGAGGGAAGCTCACACACTCAATTTCTGCTTTTAGCTGAAAAAAAAAAAAAATCACACTGAGAAGAGCTGGAGATTCCCCATTAGGTCAAAATCTCCCACCTTCATTATTTGGTCTCTTTTCTGGATATTCCTGTCCTGGAAGCACCAGTCCTTTAAGGCATCCTTTCCATGTGCTGGGCTGGCAAAACCTGTGTCTGAAAGGAATAATAGGTATATACTGGATATAATTGAGTGTGGACTGCTTGCCAGGCAAATAGTGTATGGAATAGCTGAGGCTGAGCCTGAGTGGATCCTTGGATGAGAATTCCTTGGACTCAGCCTTGACAGCTCCATTTGGGCACAGTTCAGTCCAGACCCAGACTCTGTGTGCTCTCAAATCCCTGTGCCTGTGTGTGCCAACCTCCTGGACTGCCATTCATGCTTTACTCCAGTTTTGCACTAAAAAGGGAAAGCAGCACTGGAGCTGTCCCTCAGCCACCAGGGTTGTGTGTTCCTTGAAGGAAGAACCTGAGGTGTTGGGTGAACGTGGGCTCCCAGGTGTTCCCGTGGAGTTTGGTGTCACTCCTCACTAAGGACAAAGCCTCACACAAGGCTGGCTGTGCTCAGTTGGGTGCAGGAGGGTTGCAGGGAGATCCCAGCCTCTCCCAGTCCTGTCTGAGAAGGGAACAGCAAGAACCTCTTGCAGTTTGGGCAGTCCTGGAGAGGGATCAGATCCCCACTGCTGCAGCCCAGGAATGCATCACTCCACCCCGGAGCTGCCACTGCCCATCCAGTGCCTCCTGGAGGCACCTTCCATTAGAGGGAAAGGCGAGATGCTTTGGAAATCTAACTGAGAGGGAAGTTGGTTGCTTTTCTTCAGAGTAGGACCCCAGATGTCCGTGAGGCTCCTGGATCGTTTCTGAACTGAAGCCAGAGCGGGACTTGTATTTAACCTGCTCCTTCCTGGCACTCCTGGTGTGGTGTCATCCAGTCAAAGGTTGGATTTGATGACCTCAGAGCTGTTTTCCATGTTTTCCAGCCTTAGTGATTTCTTAACTCTGGCACTGTCAGTGCTCCTGGGTCGAGGGCTGCTATGAGTGACCAGTTTACTGCCAGTGGTTATCCCAAACACACAGGGAGGAGAGAGCCCAGCCCAGGCAGGAGCTCTGCACAGGGAGCCTGGGAGGACAAGCAGGGCTCTGCTGTTTTCATGGAAACCTGCTGGACTCAGTGCAGGGCTCTGCAGATCCAGCAGTGGGACAGGCCAGGGAAAGGACACATCTTCCTTACCAGCACAGCCAGGGATTAGCTTCACATGGGCTCTGCTGCTGCCAGTTCCTCTGGGGTGAATCATGTCCCAGAGGAGCTGCTTTCCACACAGAGGCTGCCAGGGATTTTATACACACTCCATTTGCCTTTCCCCTCACATCGGAGAGTTGAGGTTTTTTCAGGTTTGGGGGATTTTTTAAGCTTAGGTGTTTTAAAAGTAACATTTTGGTTCACCTTTGGAGTTGCCTTTTGACTTCTCTGTAGCACGTCCTGATTAGTGATTAATTGCACAGGACATGTTGTGACTCCAGCCTGTGTCCTGGGGTGCTTGTCGCAGCAATGATGCACTGGGTGATTACTCACTCCCCTTAACCTGACAGCTGTATTTCTTCCCCTGACTGCTTAATGACCTTGGCCAGGTACGTGCCTTGTGTTTTGTTGGAGGGCGTTGGGGATGTGCAAATTTTTCTTTCCCTTGCGTGACCTTCATCCTGCCTCGGTAAGAGAAGGGAACTGTTCCATGAACAGATGGAGCCTTATTTCTAGAGGAAGGTGGATAACACAGGAAATCATTCATTCAAAACCCCTTCAGACAACTCAGATGTTTGCCCTGAGAGAGTGTTGCAAATCCTAGTGCAAATACCTGCTCACACAAACTATCCAACTATCTTGAAAATTGTGTGTGGATGTGGAAGTCATCCAGTCCTGGAGCAGAGCAGTGCCAGGGGACTTAACTCAGCCATTAAGGAAATTAGGAATAAGCAGTAGTTGCAGAAGAGATATTTTTTAGCCATGTGTAGGCAAGTTAGACTAAAAAAGGTTGTCAAGTCATAGCAGGTAAAAAAAAAAAATGGTGTGCAAACCAGTCTGGATATGGATAATTCACTGCTACAAGCAGCAAGGTTTGCTGCAAGTGGTGCTTGGCTCTTGTTATTCCTTAATGAATCAAATCTATTAGCCAGGGAAAACATCATGTTGTCTTGAAAAACAAATCATATTTGGATGCCTCTTTCCCTGCATTTGTACCCATTTTAACACGAGCACACTAATTATGCTGTGGAGATGATTTTGTTATGGCAGAAATGGAGCTGAGTTTGCAGCTGTAACTGTGGAGCTCTGGAGTGCTGGAATAGGTGCATGGGGAGAGATGCCTTTTAATTCCATTGCCTTTCTCTTTAATATTTGTGTCCCTGTGCTTCATGTGCAGCTTCACAGAGTCTTTCTGCTCCCTTGGGTGCAGAGGCAAGGGCCTGGCTCTGGGGGCTCAGCAGTCTCCACACTGCCATGGATGCCAGAGGAATGGTTTGAGGAATTGTGTCCACGGCCCAGTTTTTACACAGATGGCAACAAGCTCACAAATTCCCAGGCTTCCTGACATGCTTCCCGATGCACAGGGAGCTGCATGAGTCATATTGCTCCAGCTCTGGTCCTTTTGGATGGAAATTATACTTTTAAATGCATTCTGTGATTACATGCAGCAGTGATGGGCTCGTTTGGAGGAGCTGGAACTCGAGCCATTAAGTTGAGTGGCTGCCATTATGTCTCGTGTTTGCCAACAGATAATACACAGACATACTTCATCTGTGACAGCTTTGCCCTCTAGACTTCGAACTGAATTATCTTGGTACAGAGCTGTTCTCTCCAGCATCATCCAGGTGCTCATTTTCTTGCACCAGGCAGCAAATGTGGCCTCATAATGAGGTGAAGTGGGACAGGGCAAGGACAGCATTGTTTGTGTCGTGTGCAGCATGACCTGCAGGGAGGGGAAAGGGACAATTACACAGTGGATGAGGTGACACTGATGTGTCCTGGTGGAGTCCCTCTGTCAGGACTTTCAGGGCTCCTGCCAGAGCTCTGAGCTACAGGGTGTGGGCTGTGCAGGCAGCTGTGGGGTTTGGAGATGGAGCAGGAAGATGTGGATTCTCATGGCTGTTCTCACTGTGCCTGGGTTGCTGCTGGCTCCTTGAGCAGCCCAGGGGGCTGGGGGGGAACTCCTGGGTCAGGATGTGGTGATGGCTTGGAAAAACACCTGATTTACCTTTCCATCCTGTGGAAGTGTCATCCAAGCCATGGCCCAGCTGAGGGAGCGGGTTGGAGCAGTTGCTGCCTTGAGTCAGTCCTGTTGAAGGGGACATTTTGGCTGTGGCAGTTGTCCATGAAATCTGAGAAGCCATCAGCCAGTGACTTCTGTTCATTCCTGGGCTGAGCTGAGCAAAGCAGCTTAGAGGTGCAAGGCTGCATATCCCTGTGCTGATCTGGCCAATCCCTGCAATAGGCTTACAGGATCTGATGGCAATCTGTGAGACAGTCCCGTGCCTCTAACGAGCATCCAGGCATTACCTTCCTGACCAGCATCCAGGCATTACCTTCCTGACCAGACAGCCTTTCCAGCCAGCACTGTCCTTTCACCTTTGAGAAGGAAAAAGTTCTGGGAATAAGAACATGATGTCCGATCCCACCTGGAGTGTCACTGTTGGAACCAAGAGACAAAGGTGGGGGTGTGACACAGCCCTGCAGTGCCACCCCTTTGCTCTCTATTGCCCCAGGTGCTGCTTCCCATAAGCAGCAGGCAGGCAGGGTTTGCTCTGGGAATGTTCAGTGCTCCCCAGCTCTGTGAGTGAGGCAGGGCATGGGGCAGGATGTTCTTGGGTCAGTCCAAGAGCCTGGTGAGCTCAGGGGCTCAGAGAGCCAGGGGATGCCACAGGCTTTGGCTCAACAAGCATCTCAAGGGGAGAAGCTGCTTTGCTTTTATCTCCTGGCTTTATCCCTTTGAAGTCCTGCCTGTTTGCCCTCTCAGGAGCTGGGGGATGGACGGTGAGATGTGGAGGTGAGATGTGGTTGCTGTGAGGACCTGAGCTGTGCCTGGCTGGGTTTGCTGTGCCCTTGCTGCCAGCATGGGAGTGCTGGATGGCAGGGACTGCTCATCCCTGTGTTCCCTCAGGATGCCCTTGGCTGCTTTTTAGTCCAGGTGCTGGAATCCTGGAAATCATGAGGAAAACTTGTGGTTTTGCTGGAATAATTCTCATGAATATCATCATTTTGCTGGCAAAAAGTTTTGTCTGGCCATTTCTTATTCCGGGTGCTCATCCTGGTTTTTCCTTTTGCTACTGGAAGTGGAATCAATGGGATTTTTCACTGGGTGGCTCTTGGTTTGCACAAGAACAGCTGGATGGGCTCTTCCTGCCCCTGGCTTGGGAGGAAAGCCTCACTGCCCCTGCAGTCACCCAAAGCCCAAGCTGCTTCCTGGGGCCAGCTGTTGCTTCTCCAGCCATTGTTCCCTTTGTGCTTCCTTTAATGAAATTTTCTGTGGGCTCGGGGTCTGTGAAACTGTTTGCAGATGTCATTCCCCTCCTCTGCCAACAAGCCCCTCCTGGACTGTGTTGGATGGGAGCTGCACGGACTTACCCTGAGAAACCAGGAGATGAGAACAGCAAATAAGGAGCCCAGGTGGTGAATTTAATCAGTGTAATACATTCATCTGGACTTTAATCCAGCCTGGGCATTGATTTGCACTAATAACAGCCACCACTTTTCAAGTTCCGAGTTCTCAATACTAAAAATATCCTTTTTTAATATTATCATGTTGGCCTCTTACTACAATACCAATATATGGGAGTTATGCATTATTGAGGATTCCTGGGGATGTGTTTAATACATTGTGGTCCAACATGACACAATCCAGGCCTCTGCTTCATTATTAAATGGGGTTTTAGAGCACATTGCAGTGACTCAATCACAAAGGGGCTCTTGCTGCTGCTTCCCTGTTCTTGGCCATCCAGGGGTGATGTTCCTGCTTGGTATTAATAGCCTTGCATTTGAATTCATTTCCTTCCATGATTTTTACACCTGGTCAACTGTGTCAGCTTTTAGAGCACAAAGTATCCACACAGAGTTTTGTGAGTTCTGCTCCTGTCACTTCCTTCATTTCCCTGGGAATTCCTGGATCTGGGTGAGGGAAATGGCTGCACTGGGTGCTCCTGCTGTGTGTCCCTGTGCCATTGCCCCTGCTGGGGACAGCTGCATGGCTTAGCTGTGTGTCACCAGCTTTGGGCTGGCTGGTGGCACTTCTGCAGCTGCAGGGATACAGATCCCACATCTGGGATGAGCAGATCCATGTGTTGTTCCCTTTGTAAGGAGTTGTGTTAAATAATTCAATCCACTGGGAGTCAGTTGTGTGATTTTCTCCTTAATTCTTTTCTGCTTTAGAAACTTCCAGAGTAACAGGTGATGTACATTTTAACATAAATATCCTTTTAAACGTGGGTTACTCTTGCTGTCCTCAGAGCAATGACAATTTTATCTCCTCTCCTTGCAAAAACCATTTGGTTGGTCATATGAGCTCAGTTTTCCCACAGTCTGCTCCATGCCAGGGAAGTTGTTTGTTTCCAGTTTGAATAAGGACAGGCTTTGGGGGTAAAATGAGCCTAGATTTGGCATTCCTGACATTTCCAGTCAAGTCTTGGTCATCCATGGAGGGGTTTGGAGGCTGTGGATTGGCTGCACCACGGGCAGGGGGATGCTCAGGATGGTGTCAATGCTGTTTGTTCACGTTGTGTCCCTTAGCCCAGGGCTCAGCATTCCCCTGCAGCATCTTGTCCTTCTCTGTACATTCCCAGAGTCGAATTTATATCTATTCTGTAATATTTATATCTATTCTGTAGTATTTATATCTCTTTAGTAATATTCTCTTTGCTTATCTGCCTTACTCTGCCCCTTGGGTGACTGAGGGAGAACCAGATCCTTCCTCCCCTGGGTGCTGCCATGGGCTGTGCAAAATGCCTCGATGTTACTGGGCCCAGTGCTTGCTGGGCTGGGACTTTATGGAACTGGGAGCACACCCTGGGAATCCTGAGTGCTCCCCACCCAGCCAGCATCCTGCAGGCTCAGCCAGTGACACTGGGCTGGGTGTAAATAAAAGCCCAGCTCCAGCCCCCTGGTCAGGAGGGATTTTGGTACAACTCCAGGACTTTGAGGCTGTTGTGGCCTTGGCTTGGGAATGTCAGGAGTCCCTTCTGGGAGGAGGAGGCTGGGATTTGTGTGAGTATCTTAGGTTTGGATCTTGGAGAGTGTTCATTGTTTGTTGCTGAGTGCTGCAGTGAGGGATCCGTGCTGACAGCCCCTGCTGGCCCCGAGTCCTCAGCACTGGCAGCTGCCCTGGCTCTGCTTGCTGAAGGTGCTGCTTGCCCTGGAGCAGTTCAAACTTGGACTTCCAGCCCCAATCTCATCATTTGTCTGACTTAAAAGATGATGGCAAATGGTTATTTGTAATTACTCTACATGGAAGGTGTGTCGTGGGGCAAGGGGAGGCTTAATGTGCCCCATGCACAGGAGGGCTTGGGAAGTGATTAGGGTGACATAAGCTTCATCCAGACAGCTCAAACCTGCATGGGCTGGGCTTCAGTGGGGTCCCTCTGCCTTGTTACCACCTTCCATTCTCCTCCTTACTGCTGCCAGGGTTTTACTCAGCTCTCCATCCACAGCCCTGCCTTGTGGCTGCTGTTATTAATAGGAGTGACATGGGCAATAATCATAATAAGGTGGAAAATGAGACTAATGCCATCCCCTGGGCTCTGCTGCTGCAGCCTGGCTGAGGCCAGGTCATTTCCTATCTGCCAGGTGAGATCTTCTCAGGAAAGTGTAAATCAATTAAAAATAGAGTAACCCAGTCCTGAGGAACCTTTCTGTCTGTACTGACTCTCCACATAACATATAGATGAATAAAAGATAGATAAAGATTCCTACCAAGTGTGGCAGCCTTCCCAGAATATGGGATATGGGAGACTCTCACTCCAATCAGCCTCTTTCAGCTGAAATCCAGTCATTAGTTAAATTCATCAAAGGGCTTGAAAGCAGAAAGGGAAATTGTGTGACTTGTGCTTAACCTTTGGGTGATTGCACCTCAGGAGAGAATGAGCAAATCAAGTGGAGCTGCCCTCCCCTGTGTTTGGTGAATGAGCCGTGGGGCCATTCACTGAGATTGGGCATTATTCACTTTGTATAATTCCTGATGAGAGGTTTAAAAATAAACACACCATCAAAGGGACTCCAGGGAGATTTTGCAAGAGCAGGAGTGCAGCAGGATGGGCTGGGGTGTTCTCTTGTGCTCCTCCCTTTGTCTGCTCCATCAGCTGAGTGAGCCTGTCCTGGCTGGGAGAGGCAGCAGGGTGTGGGACTGAAACATGGGATGCACTGCTCCCCTCCTCACTCCATGGGCATGGGAGCTCATGGCAGTGGATCCCAGCAGAGCTGTGGAGGGATCTGTGTTCAGCAGGTGACAGCACACTCCCAGTCCCCCCAGGATCCTGTCCTGGCTGGGAGAATCAGCAGGATATGGGACTGAAACACAGGATGTACTGCTGCCCTCCTCACTCCTTGGGCATGGCTGTGCTGGGAATTGATGGCAGTGAATCCCAGCAGGGCCGTGGGGGGATCTGGGAGGTCACAGCACATTCCCAGCCCCAGCAGCCTGTGCTGTGTTGCTGCCACTGAAGCAGTGTGAGGTGCCAGTGCTCTCCCTTGGCTGGGGGTCTGTAGAGCTCTGCTGTGTCCTGTCCTTCCCCCCAGCATGGATTTCTTTGAACACCAGCTCTGTGTATCCTCCTTTGAAGCTGTTTGGGCTGCCTCCATTGTGGCAGGGCCTGGTGAACACAGCGTGGGAAATGCTATAGCGATTTTACAGGGCTTTTATGTTGTCTGAATAAAGGGCATCTCTGTACCAGAACAATTTGAACAAATGGCATCCACTCACCACATTTCTCCCTCTTTCCCTCACAGCCTGCTCCTATTCCTGCATCCTGCTCCTGTGGAGGAGGGCACAGTTTATGTAACGCTGATTTGAAAGGGAACTACCCAGAGCTCTCATTTTTTACAGTTACAACTCTACTGATGCAGTAATAAATGATCTAATAGAGAAACACTTTCCTGCCTTAAGATTATTCATATTCCCAGAGACCATGATCCTGGAAACTTTGAGGTCCTTGAAGTTTTCTAAGCAGATGGTGAATGATGATAGATTCATTTAGGTTTTTTTGGGAACATGACTCTTCATAAAGTGCATTTTGGATTAGTGAGAAGCTCTATGCTGAAAACTCAGGGTGGAATATTGTGGGCTTGCAGTGGCTATTTATCCCTGGAAGAGGTATGGACAGGTGAGAGTGGTTTGAATGGCCCTTATGTGCCCATTTCAGTCTCCAGGGTCCACTGAGCCCCTGATTTCTTCTTCAGGTTGGCCCATAAGAGGCCACTAAGTGTTGATGAGTTGGGAATATTTAGCAAAATGTTGCAGTCATGGCTGATTTCACTCAAAGATGTTCAATCCTCGACTGCCTCACTGCAGGCAGGGGCTTAGCTGGAGCAGATGTTCTTGTGGAATTGTGCATCCTGGCTTGGGAAGTGAGCAGAGCCAGGGAAATTGCACCAGATTGGAGGCAGAGGCTCACCCATTCCCCAGAATAATTTTCCTGTTGGTCCTGTCATGTGGAGCTGGAGCAAAGTCCCTGTGCAGGGACACGGCTGGGTCATGGGTCAGAGATTTAAACCCTGCTGTGGCCTGGGAGAAGCTGTAACCCCTGGCCCAGCAGCCACTCTGTGAGTGTGCTGTGGGAAGCCATCCTAGGTGGTGTTCCTGGGCTTTTTTCATCAGGATGTGCTGTGGGTACAGACTGTGAGAGACATTTCCCTCCCTTCCTCTCCCTTGGCTCGTGTGGATTTGCTCCAGACCTGCTCCAGTGACAGTGTCAGACAGATTCCACCAGGTCCTGTAACAGGGAGCTGTTCCTGTTATTCCTTCTATTCCTTATTTTCCTGCTTACTTTGATCTTGATAAATGTGCCACCAAGGCATGGCTGAAAAGAAAGTTGTAAAATCTGGAGTCAAACTCTCACTTTTGAGCACCTCCTTCGTATTACTGGGAAGCTCTCCTGTGGCATTAGTGACACAGTAAAGCCCTTTGGCTTTGGAAAGTGCAAGGGGAGAGGGAGACAGTGGGGATCTTTGGCCAGATGCACCTTCCTGAGCTTTCCCAGCACTGGTGAGGACAGAGTTCAGCATCCCTGGCAGTGCTGTCGGAGGTGAGGCCTTGCAGAGTCCCCTGAAACCCTTCTTTTACTGTTTGTTGATGTTGTCGTTTTATTTTGGCACCACCTCTAATGTAATTCTGTATTTCCAGTGGCCACATTCCATCCTGGAAATGACCCCAGATGGGAAGAGAAAGCAAAATCCTCCCAGCCCTTGGGCAGGGAAGGTTTCATTCCTTCCCACTGGCTTTGCTGGCTGTTGTAAAGCATTCACCTGTTGTGCTGAGTGTTGGGAGTGTCTTGAAGGAGCAACTGTAGAGGGAGGGTTTGTGACTGAGTTACTGGAGGTTTGCTGTGGAAACCTCTGGGGAAAATCCCTGGGAAGGCTCAGGCTCTGATCCTGATGGTTCAGGGATAATACACCGTGTTCTTAGTGTGCTCCCACTGTACATGGGATTAGAGGGAATCTGATCTGCTCTGAGGAATCACTGCCCATGCTCAGGACATCAAGAACTGAGCTCTTCCTCAGTTTTTACTGTGTTTGTTCTTACTGGTGCTGATTCCCACTTCTTTGCCTGTTTTCTGTCCAAAAGGTCTTTCTGCTCTTTTTCTTTGCCTCACTAAATCCATTTATTTGTGGTGCTGGGATGGGGAAGTGGCCCCTCCTCTTTGTGCCTGGAATTTCCCTTTGCCCATGGCCAGGTGTTTGTTGGAGCAGTGCCCAGCCCACACAACATCCCAAGAGTTAATCTGTTCTTCTGCCCACTGAGAAAGTTTTTCCTCCACCCCAGAAAGTGCTCTGCAGGCTCCTGTAAAGCAGGAAACATTATTCTCAGGTCTGTGGTTCCCAAATGCTCCTGGTCATTTCTGCACTGATGTTACGAGGTGAGGAATTTTCTCTTTGGGCTCTTTACTTTGAACAAGCAACTGACAAGAATAATTGATTTTAATAGGAGTAGGACTTCCACCTGGCAGACAGGCAGTGCTCAGGGATGTCACAGTGAATGTCCTTGTCACCTGCTGCATTTCTTCTCGCTGCTTCTCTTTTCCTATGGGTAGGACACTTTCCCAAATATCTAAGTTCTAATTTTTGTAAATTTACACAGTGAAGATTTTGTGAATTCTTCTGGTGGGCACAGAGAACATAACTTTATTTCCATCAACCTTCACCCTACAGAAAACTGCTGTGTCTGGGAGAGTGTGCTTTAATATTTGACTATTCCTATACTGATTATTATTCTTAAATTGCATTCTTTGGTTTTGGCAATGGCCAAATCGTAGATGGGATGAACATTGAGATGTGGGAAATGTAAACTTCTGCCTCAGCCAGTTAAACACAGAGTGATTTCTGGGGCATGATTCACCTGGCTGGAAGGTAGGTTGCTGAAATAGCTGGGATGAATCACACTCCAGATGTGTCTCTTTCCCTTCACTGGCTATCAGGGAGTCCAGGTGACTCCCTCAGCTGCAGTGTGGGAGAATCTGTCTTTGTGGCAGAGAAGTTCCTTTCAAGGTCTTTGGCTGAATATCTCTGACCACAGCACTAAGCCCAGCTTTGAAGCCGAGAGAAGTGAACTTTCTGGAGCAAAGAGCTCCTGTGATGAATTCTCTGGGAAAATAATATTTCATGCTGACCTTTCTGCAGTTTGTCATCTCCTGCTGCTGCAGATGTCAGGTTGTGTCTCCATAACCCTGCCCTGAGAGAGCAGGACGGCTCCATGGATGCAGCAAGATGTCTTGCAAGATAAATTAAACTGGATCTTTTCATTTTGGGCCCTGACATTCTCTCAATGGGCTCGGCACATGGGATGGCTGCAACTCCAGCTCTCGCCGTCCTTTTGGTACAGGCTGAGCTGGATTTGTGTTCCAAAAGGCCAAGGCTTGCTTGCAGGATTCCTGGGATGTGGATCCCTTCCTTGGGCTGAGAGCAAGGACCAGGGGCTGGGCTGGATCAGCCCCTGCTGGCACAGATCACTGAGAACCAAGGGCTTGGAGCCTTTCTCCTTGAGAGCAAGCAACACCTTGCAAAGCCACCCCAGCTCCTGACATCCCCTGAAGGCACCTTCCAGACCGTGTTAACAGCACAAAAAGGCCGAGGTGTGACCCCCTTTGTGCCCCCCTGCAGTCCCTGCCAGCCCTCCCTGCTGGCCAAGCCCTGCTCCTCAGAGCTGGGATTTGTGCCTCGGGCTCGGGAATGGATTTTTGCACAGTAGGCTGGGAGGGTTTGAAGCACAGTCCCTCTGAAGTTTGGGCTCAGTGACGTTTCTGTGGCAGTTTGTGCCCAGAACTGGCTGTGTGTGAAGTGACAGCAGAGTTTCTGTCAGCTGAAGCAGAAGCAGCAGGAACACGGCTCCTGCGTAATAGCTCTGTTCCTGGTTCCTCATCAGTGCAAAAGGGACTAAAATACCCAATGGCATTAACAAAAGGAACAAGTGTCAGGCCAACCCGATTCATTTTTTGACAAGAAAACTGATTTTGGAGCCAAAGAGAACGTACTCTACTGCATTTACTGAGAGAAGCTGAATGCAGGATCACTGTGAGCCACGGGTGGGAGGTGGCCATGGGGAAAGGGGACATGTGAGGTATTACTGGGAGATCTTTGTGACACTGGAATAAATATTTCATGCTGTTCCACAAATCTCTGCTAAGGTGCCTTTGGGAATAGTATTTGCAATTCTGGTCATCCGTGTTCCAGAAAAATGCAGGCAGGAAACGTGGAAGCCTGAAAGGGCTGGTGAAATGCCTGGGGGAAGGAAAAGCTGGGGGCTGGAAGGGCAGAACTTCCTTACCTGGGACACCACACCTGGACAGCACCCATAAACATGGCAGGTGGGAAGCACTGGTGAAGGAGAAGAGCTCAGTCCTGGCAGAAGAACAGAGAAATGGTACCTGGTCTCAAATGTAGCATGGATATTTCTTCAGCTCTGCAGTCTCATCCCTTCCAGATCTGTCCTGGGGTTCTCTGTGCTTTAAACTGATCCCTGTTTGTGAGAGCATCCAGGAACCTTGACTGGGAGCAGAGCAGGGGCTTGTGAGGAGGCACTGAAACACCTGTGAGCATCCAGCTGTTGCACTGGGATCAGAAATCCATCTCTATAACTGTTACTTCTCCAGATGTGGCTCCCCTGCTTTGCTGGGCCCAGCTGTGGGGTGAGCTGGGGGTCCATCACTGTCTGACTGCAGCTGCTGCTGCTTTGGGTGAGACCCTCTGGTGCCCAACACCCTCCAGCTCTTGTTTCAAAAGCCCAGAGCTGGGATAAGCCTTCAGTGAAGCAGGAGGTGCCCTCTGCCTCGGGTTCAGCCATCCCCTGGGGGCTTGTTCTGTGCCTTGGTTTTCTGCCTGGGATCCCAGGGCCTTGTGAGGCTCGTGTGGACAAATCCCCTGCATGACACACAAAGGGGACAGGCTTCTTCTGCAGCTGATTGTGAATTAGAAGGGACAATTTGTCAAAGTGAAAGTGGGAGGAACACAGCTTTACTTTGCTGCCCACTGAATGGATCCTTCTGGGTTTTGAGGATGAAAGGCACTGCCAGGTTAAGCCTCATAGGTCTTGCTGCTTTGTGTGGCTAACTCCACAACTGAAGGGCTGGAAGTGCAGCTGTGATTGTCCCAAACCCAAGGAGATCAGATTTTTAAAGGAAAGCCAGTCCAAGGCAAGGTAAATCAGGCCCTTTAATCTGTTGACTGGATTGTCTGCACAACCTCAGTGTTCTCTGTTGATGCTGAGAACCTGAAGCTGTGCTAGAAGGTCTCCTTCAAGTTCTCACTGTGCAGGTGGTGATTAACAGGGGTTTGGGGAGGGCAGACTTCCATTAGGAGCTTCTACACTTGCATACCCACAGTGAGGGGTTATTGTCTGTGTGCTTTGTGTTCCTCCCCGAGCTCAGGGGACACTGTGGCTCTCACAGCCTCGCCACAACAAGGTCTGCAATGGTCACAGGGTCGAGCTCTGTCCCTGTGAGCTCACACTGGGACTTGGAGGGAGCCCAAGTCCATGGTCAGGGTGTCTCAGTGGCAGAACCAATAAACAAGGCCCAGGGTGGGTCTGACAGGCTGCTTAGCATATGGGGAAAATCTGTATTTGCTGGGGCAGAATTCCTGCTGTGGGCAAAACACAGACACAGTTTATTACTCTGTTAAAAAACACAGAGCTGTCAGTCACAGGGGCAGGGGGTGTCCTGGGCATGGATGGTGGTATGGAAGCCACCAGTGTTGGGGTGATCCCTCCTGCCAGCACAGAGCAGGAGTCTCATGCTGTCCCAAAGGAGACCTGAGCTGTGCTGGTGCAGTTCTGAGGCTCCACAAGCTCCACAGGCAGAGATGTTCCCAGGTCCTGTCAGACACCAGGCTGGCATCAGCCCAGTGTCCAGGCTCCATGATCTGCTCCGTGCAGACTGTCCCCACAGCCAGGAGCAGCAGCATTGCTGTGGGCAGAGCTTGGGCTGGGCTGCCAGGGCTGGGGCAGCTCAGCAGCGTGTCAGAAGTGAGGGGTGTCAGTGTATCACCAGCACTAAAATGGGCAGCCTCCAGTTTCAGAAAAAGCCTTTTAAATCCGTGCACTAACTTTGCTTGGATCTGCATGGAAAGCCTCCTCAAGGCTCTGACATTTCCACTGAAGTGAAAATTCCTTTGCAGGACACCATGGCTTGTTTTTGCTGTTTTTGGGAGCTGTGCATTATGCCAGTGGAGTTGTCCCTGACAGATGTGCATGTGTGGAGATGGGAGAGGAGGTGCCAGGCCCTGGGGGACACCAGACACGGCACCTGGAGCTTGCCTGGCACGGTTGGGAGCAGGATGAGGGCAATGGGAATGGCCACAGGGTGGAATTGCCGGGGAAATGTTGTTTGGCTGCAAGCTTTGCTGCGTGTGCTGCTGTGCATGTGTGAGGCCAGGGCTGCAGGCCTTCCCTGACTGTGCTTTTCTCTCCCCAAGCTGATCAGTGGTGGTTCCATTGTCAGTGCTGAGGCAGTATGGGATCACGTCACCATGGCCAACCGGGAGTTGGCGTTTAAAGCAGGAGACGTCATCAAGGTCCTGGATGCTTCCAACAAGGACTGGTGGTGGGGTCAGATCGACGATGAGGAAGGATGGTTTCCCGCCAGCTTCGTGAGGGTGAGTGATTTTCTGCTTTTTACTGCTCTGAGGAATCACTGCCCATGCTCAGGACATCAGGAACTGAGCTCTTCCTCAGCTGTTACTGTGTTTGTTCTCCCTGGTGCTGATTCCCACTTCTTTGCCTGTTTTCTGTCCGAAAAATTGGGGAGCAAAGAAGGTTTCTGCTTGCTGCTGCCTCCCCAGCACACAATTCTTCCCCCTCTGGTGCAGCTCTTGTGTCTCCTCCAGGTCTGGCCAGTGTCAAGAGTGAGAGATCCATGGCTGGAACTGGAGCTGGGCTGCCCAAAAACGTTAATGCTGCTACTGTGGGCTGGGATAACAAATTGTGTTTGGTATTTGGAGTCTGACCCTGCAGCCAGTGGTGGCAACAAGTCTGGAAAATAGATTTGTGTCAGGTGTGATTGAGGTGAAAACCTTCTTGCAGAAACACTCTCACCTGTGTCACTAACACGTCTCCTCTGTGCTGCAGCTGGAAAGGCTGAACTAAAACAATCTCATTTTGTTTGCTTAATTTAAACACTGAAATATTCTAGGCCACTTTCACCTTTCAGTGCACTGACCAGTGCTGATTTCTTGGTGGTTCTGGGGAAGAGATTTAACAGCCCTTTGGTGTGTGTCACAAACAAACTTTCCACGGGAGGTTTAAGAACAGTCTGGAAAAGACTGTCCTGTTTTTTAAAAACAGCCCAAAAAACCAAATGAACCCGTGTCTTTAGGGCCCCAACCCATGGATCACTTGTCTTGGCTGAATTCCCCATCTCTCCCTACACTTCTCAAAGGCTGGGAGGATGGTTTTAGAAACTTTGTGGGGGAAAAGGAGTGGGGAATCAGTGAATCTCAGACAAATGTCTGGAACAAATCCTGGATCCTCATCCTTGGTGCTGAGAGTCACAGCAGCCTGAGCAGGCAGGTTTCTTGCTTGTTCTGTCCAGTATCCCAAGGAGACCAATCCTTCCATCAGTTCTGCCAGAGGCTGGCTTGGCTATTCCATCTAGGAATCACTTACTGAGGGCAGGCAGGGACCACACACCTGCCCTTGCCCCTCCCAGAGCGGGGGAAACACCTGGCTCTGCTGCCTTAGTGAGAATTAATATTTTAAAACAAGAGTTCTGGCCCATTTTGTCTGCAGGTCTTGAAGGGAGGCTGGAGGGGAAGATTTGCCCCTCAGGTTTTCAAAGCAGCTGAATAAGAAATGAAAGAACTGTGAGAAGAGCAGATGATCACTCCCATCATGAGGAGGCTGCGTTTTTCTCTGTTGTACTTTGAGCCCTGCTTTTTTAAGACGATGCCAGAAAACTGCCTGATTTAGCCTGGGTGGTTTTAGTTTTACTTGCAAAATAATTGCTTTTCTTTCTATCTGTATTTCTCTTCTGCAAGCACAGAAGGAAAAAGGAACAGTATGTTGCATAGAATATGAATAGCATTCAAGTGAGGGATGTCAGACAGACCAGACAGGTATAAAGCCAAATAGGATTAATTTCAGGATATTTCAGACTTCAGGCCTCTTGGAAGTACTAAGAGGAGTGCAGGAGAAGACCACTGCACAGCTGGGTTCCTCTCAAAGTCCTTTGAATCACTTCTGAGGACAAAACTGGGCTGGGAACCCAGTTTGCAATGAGATGTCTGACACTTCTTGCTCTCCAGCCAGATCATCTGAAAACCTTTGGCAAAGCATTTGGCACTCACGAAATCTCATAGCAGGGAACTTCACATTTGCAAGTGGAGGGGAAAACAGGAACCTGCTGATTCCCTTGGCCTCCTTTTACATGACAGCCAGGGGTGGCAAACAAAAACGCTCCTGAATTCCCTGCACACACAGCAATTGCTGTCTCCCTGCTCACACCTGCACTAATCCTCTTAAGGAGCTTGGGACTTGGATAGAAGGAAGGTGGGGAGAGGAAACCATGGAGGTTTGGGAGCTCAGGAACTTTCAAGGAGAAACTGGATGATAAAACAATGTTTTTTTGGGGGAAGAGAAAGCGCAGCATAGGAGAAGTGTGGAGCCAGCAGGGGATGGTGAATGATTTCTGCAGGGAGCTGCTGCACACAGGGAGAAGGTTATGAAAGCCCCCTAAGTCAGAAAGGTGGATAAGAACTCCAGAACTAAATTTAAACCTGAGCAACAAGCTGGGTTTAGACAGCTGAAGGTGTCTGTGGTGAATTTTAGTGCCTGTTCTGAGCACACTGGACACCCACAGGGTGCAGCTGTGGTTGCTGCACGGTGTCTTTGAACATCCTGTCAACTTCCAGTGGTCTGACAGGTTGGGAGGAACAGCTGGAAAAAAACCAGCCAGAATTTCAAACAAGATTTCACATTCTTGTGGTGGTAATGCCTCTTTTTTCTCCTCTGTGAATGGCAGAGCCTTGGGCTGTCTGTGCATTACGGGCTACAGATGAGTTTTTGCATAACTAACACATTGACATGGCTCAGAAAAGCAGCCTCAGTGTTGGTAGGGAGGGATTTATAGCAGAGAATAACAGTCCAGGGCTGCCCATGGATTCCATTGTTGTACCTTGAGGACTCCTTTAGAAAGCACAGCAAGCCTCAAAACAAAGTTTTGATTGCAGAGCCCCCCATCAAGGCTCCAAAACAGCCCAGGTGAGACACTCCAAACACAGGAAATCAAATGGCTTTGTGTTTGGGCTCTGACATATTTCCACTGCAAGAGAAATAAAAAGAGTAACGCTTATGGATGCTGTGCAGTGGAATCTTTCCTCAGAGACATGACAGAGTGCCCCTGTCCTGGGCAGGGAGGGGGATTTATTCCTGTGTAAAGCTCTTCTTAGTCTCTTTGGATACCAGACTGAGCTTGCAGAATATATTTCTTCTCACCTCAGCAATGCTGAGTCTCCCTTCCTTATGTTACTAAACCAAGGTAAAGGGCAAAACTGGGGCTGAGAAGCTTTTACTGCAGCTTCTCATAATACCTGGTGACTGAAGAAGGTGGAAATGGTCCTCCCAAGGCCTAAACAAGGAGGGGGTATAAAATCTTCATGATCTCCTCTTCCAGGAGAAGGTGCAGGGGTGGAGAGGTGCAGGGGTGGCACTGCTCCATGTTCTCTCTCACCACTGCCTTGGTTCCCCCAAGCGTTGTAATTTTAGATTGATTTTCCTGCTGAAAAGCTGCTTTTGACCCACTTTATTTTCTGCTGCTAAAGGAAAAGTGCTGGATAAATTGGAGTGAGCTTTTAAGGTGCTATGGAGAAGGAGACTCTGAACCCAGAGCCTGGTCCCAGTGCCTGGCAGCTTGTGCCTTTACTGGGCAGGGGGGTTTAGCTTTTAGTTGTGCCTGCTCTATGTTGCAGGTGTAATTAATTCCCCATCTTGCTGCTTTTTGCCTGTAAAATCTGATTGTATCTGTTGAGCTCATCACTCACCTGCTTTTCCCCTGCTGCAGCCCTTGCATTAGCATTCCCTCAGAGCCAGAGGCATCAGGGTGAGATCTCCCAAAGACAGAGGCAGGAGCTGAGGTGTTCTCACCTGTTGGATGGGCAGCCTGGGATGTGCTGTAGTGCCTGCTGCAGGCAGAGCCTTCTAAAGGAGATTTGGCTCAGGTAGCCAAGAAGGCCAATGGCATCCTGGCCTGTACCAGGAATAGTGTGACCAGCAGGAGCAGGGAGGTCATTATTCCCCTGTACTCGGNTGATTCTCCCGTGGCAAATGCAGCTTAAAAATAGCTGAGCTGGAGGTAGAGCCCAGTATGGGCTGAGCTGTGCAGTTTGGGGTTTCCTAAAGGCAAGGAGCATTTCAGCATCCCAGGGCTCCCTGTGCCACCTGCAGCTCAGACAGGTCCCCCACAGGGTCACACACTGCACTGTGCCCTTCCCTGGACAAGCTGGTTTGGAGGTGCAGAAACAGAGTTTTGAGGCCTTTCTTTGAGTCAGGCAAACCAGTCACAAACCTGCAGAGCCCCTTCCCTGGCTCCGCACCTCCTCAGCCTGGCAGGGCTCTGCAGTGAGCTCTGAGCTCCTGCTCTTCCCACCTCTGTGTTCCAGCACTCACCAGGGCTTGGGCTGCTGGGAAATGGGAGGGCTGAGCCCTAATTCCCAGTGTTCTGATGGATATAGTGGGGCACATCCAGTGTGCTGCAGTGTCCAAGCAGCTTTTGGTCCCTGCTGGAGCTGCAGCCCCTGGGAAATCTGCATTTGGATTGCAGGAAGGGAGCACAGGGCCTGCTCTCTGGAGCTGTTCTTTTCACCTATTGGGGATACAGAGCCTGAAGCTGTCGCTGTAGAATCCCCAGAAATGAGTAAAGGGTGTTTCTCACCTCGGGTAAAGGGGATTTCTGAGACTGGGAATGGAGAGTTTTAGAGAAGAGAGGAAGAGCTGAAGAGGGTCTGCTAAAGCTGTGGGGAGTTGGAGGAAAGAAAGAGAAGATATCAAAGAATCTGTGGGCTGGAGGGTGTGAAGGACACAGGCTGGAGCCAGATTACTGAGGGGGAAATTCAGGCTGTGGAAGACAAGAGTGGTAGGACCACAGGAGGGGAGAGCACCTTGCTTCTGCTGCCTTTCCTTCTGCTGCCAAATGTCCTGTTCCTCATCCTGGAAGAGGATACAGGAGATGGTCTGTGCATCTCAGCAAACTGCATCCCACCCACATTCCCAGCCCTCCCACGGCTGGGACAGCTCCAGGGACACACAGCACCTCCTGCCAGCTCCTCACCCCTCCTGGAGCCTGGCAAGGGGGAGCACCTCGGCACAGCCCAGCACAGGCTGTGCTGCTCCTGGGGGCTGCGAGGGGCTGAGCCTGGAGCTGCTGCTGCTTTACTGCTCAGAGCTCTGCAGCACCAGCCCTCCTGGGCTGCACACGGGCAACGGAGCTCCTAATGCAGCACAGAGCCCAGCAGAGAGGGAATGTGGTAGTGTATGGGAGTGTGACACTGCACAGGGATGTGACACTGCACAGGGGTGTGAC
>VXBB01024941.1:296210-328444 GCA_013399915.1 Illadopsis cleaveri
TGGAGGGATGGATGAATGGATGGAGGGATGATGAAGGGATGGATGGATGGAGGGATGGATGGATGGATGGATCGATGGATGGATGATGGATGGAGGGATGGATGATGGATGGATGGAGGGATGGATGGATGGAGGGATGGATGGATGGATGGATGGATGGATGGATGGATGGATGGATGGATGGACGGACTGACCACCTCTCCTGGCTGTCTCTAAACCTGCTGTGGGGTGAAGAAAACTTAGTACTTAACCTCCTGCAAAGCCTGCCCAACTTTGGCCTATACTTCAGGGACTACATGGAAAAGTACTTCAAAGACAGACAGTTTGGCAGCTATTTTTAGGTGTTCATTGAGCAAAACACTCTCCAGCATCTGCTCATCAGTCAGCTATCCCTTCTCTGAGCAAACCTGGCAGGATGAGCAGAAGGAAGATGACATTGTTTTATGTAACAGAAGTAAATTTACTGGAAAAACTCTGCAGCAGCCTCCTCTGCTGCGTGTTATGGAAGAATCTTCAGTCTCCTTTTCCTGGCTTGTGCTGGAAACCTCCTTCAGTCGCACAGAGAGGATGAGGCTTGGGAACTCCTCACATTCCTTTATTCTCCCTGTGCTTTCAGAGGTGCTTGCACAGAAATGTGCTGCCTCAGCTCCTCCAGACACGTGATTCCAGAGGAATGATGAAGCAGCACAGGGAGGGTGGGAATAGTGAGGACAGGAATTGCAGCCAGTGGCAACCCCGGGGCTGGGAGATGTTCCTGTGTTTGGGAAGGGGGGATGGCATGGAGCAGAGTGAGGGGACATTGCCCCGTGGGCACAGGGAGGGCTTTTTCCTGGCTTCTTCCTTGGGTTTTTTCCCAGGCTGTTCTGAGATCAGCAGATAAACAGGAAAATCTGGATGGAGAGATGCTCTGTGTCATTTCTCCCCAGGCTGGATTTTGGTTTGCCTTGTGACCGTCCCGCAGCGTGGGAGGCAGTCTGCTCCCATTCCTCGTGGCCTTGGAAAATGAGAGAGGGAAACCCAGGGAAATGAGTCATCAAGGAGCTCCTGGGGGAAGAGAGATCTAGATTAGAAAGTGTAGAAGGTGTTCCATAACCTAAACTTCTCAGCTGAAAACGCCAGGAAATTCAGGGTGACAGCATCCTCCGAGCTGAGCTGGACATGGCAGAGCTTGGGCCCAGGCCAGGTCGGCCAAAGTTACATTTCTCATTCATGTTTGAAGTTCTTCCTGGCAGGAACCACATGGTGAGGCTGAAGGACAGTTCATTGCAGGGTTCCAGTGTTCATTGTGGCCCAGCAGCTGCGTGTCACCAGCTGGCAGCGTGGCTGTGTGACTAAGCATCCCGAGTTCCCAAATTTAGCCATTCCACTGGAGCTGCTGGCGTTTTCTTCCCTTCATTTTTTCCCCTTCCTATATGATAAAGACAAGCAAAGTAAGCAAAGTCATCTCCTGCTGACCCCTGTGCTGTTTCTTTCCAGTCAGGACGCTGCAGAACAGACCAGGTCAGTTGCAACATCTGGGATTTGGCCTTGAAAAGTTTCTAGTCTGAGTCATTCTGGTTGGACTTGATGATCTTAAAGGTCTTTTCCAATGTTAACAATTCTGTGGTTCAGTGATGATCATCCTGACAGGTGAAGTGTGGGAGGATGAGGAGATCTGCTCAGAACCTTCCCACCCTCCAGGACATCAGCTGCAGACTTGTTGGGGGTGCACTTGATCCCTTCATCCAGGTTGTTGATAAAGATAATTAAACAGAACTTGATGATAGTATTAAACAGCTTCCTTGTCCTGATTACTGGGCTGAAGGGAGAAATCAGAGCAGGCTCAAACAGCCCCTCAGAGCTTTCTGTGGAAGCTGTGCCACTGGAAGGGTGTGGGAGCAGCAGTGCTTGTAGGAGAGCTGGCTCTGAGGTGTTGGAAGCAGTGGGGTTTGCAGGACCAGGCACACAGCACCAAACACTCCTCCTTGGGGCCGGCCCCTGGATCCTGCTGCTCTCTGCAAATCCTCCTTTCTCACTCTCACAGGGTTATTTAAAGCAGTGCCGGAAGAGGAGGGACATGTTCAGTGATGAGCAGCTGAAAACCATCTTTGGGAACATTGAAGACATCTACAGGTTTCAGATGGGGTTTGTGCGGGACCTGGAGAAGCAGTACAACAATGAGGACCCCCACCTGAGTGAGATTGGGCCCTGCTTCCTGGAACACGTGAGTGCACTGGGCACTGGGAGCTGGGCTGGGAGCAGGAAAGCACAGAGGGCAGGAACCTCTTCCAGTACCATAGCAGGGACTGCTCCATAGTTCTCCATGTGCCCTGTGAGATCCAGAGGATGGAGAGCTTGGATATGCAATTGGATAATCCCCAGTACATCTGAATCACATGGATGAGAACATACTGGAGGATTTTGTCATCCTACTGTTCCATAAACCACCTCCTGCAGGAGCTGATAAATTGGCCAACGTTGTAAATACGTCAGGAAATGTCAAACAAATGCCAGCCCTGGAGCTGGAGGCTTTCCTGGAAGGAGAGGGGAGCAGGGTATCAGAGCTCACAGGTGCTGCAGCTCCTGTGCTGTGCCAGGGCAATAGCCCACTGCTTATCAGGGAAACTCCTGATAACCATTCCTTAAACTTCAGCAGGACATCCCTAAAGAGTTTCACAGCATCTTTTAGACATCCCTGAGTCTCTCATTGAGGCTTCCTCTGAGAAAAGGTGCATGAGGTGTTAACATGGCTGGTTCTTATCAGAGCCTGCAAAAAACAGCATCACATTCCACCTGCTGGGAGGATATACAAAATCATGGTGAGAATCAGTAGCTCAAATGTCATGACTCGAGGCTGTGCTGTCAATTCATTGATAGTGACAATGGCAAGAATTGCTGCTGCGATTCACAGGAAGATCTGACACTTGCCTGTCACCAGACAGGGGCTGAGAGCTGGCTGATAAACTCATGATAAATTATCCCTGCTCAGCCATTTGGGAAACCGAGGGGTGAGGATGTTAAGATCCTGTTTAGGAATCTCCAAAGCATCTTGTTCCTCATTTTCTTCAGGAAGAGAGAGCTGTCAGTGTGTGGCTGGGTCAGTTGTGGGGATGGGAAGGACACTGGATCCCTGTTCCCAGAGGAGCAGCTTGTTTGGACTCTCAGGGACTGAGAAGTAATTGCTTGGCTAAATAGAATCTGTCCTTTCTTTGGAAAGCATTGGCCACCTGACTTTTACCTGGGCTGTCTCAGAGTTAATTTGTGGTGCTGGGCTGTGTCCATCTCCTTCCCAGTGAAATCTTTCTCTGCCTTTTTATCACCATGTCTGCGTGGCCCAGATGAATCAAACCCAAGTTAAAGGTGACAGTCTGTGGTCAGTGAAGGCAGAAAAAGGACATTGCAACAAAATAGATGCCAGAAAACTTGTTAGACCAATCCAAAAGGTGGAGGGGCACATGTGTGAGTGAGTTTTTTGTTTGTGTTTAGTGTTTTCTGGGGCTGTTCCTGGGGAAATCCGTGCAGTGCCTCGGGTTCCCTGTTGGTAAAGGGAATTTCAAACATACCCAGCCCCGAAACACTTGCCAGGTGCTTCAGGACCTTTCAAAGAAAGAGCTCCAGAAATAACAAGGTTGTCCTGTTGTTTTACCAAAAGCCAGAGCTCTGCTGGTTTGTGCCTTTGCACCCTCCCTGCACAGTTTGAAGCTGAGAACAAGCACAGCTCAGTGCAGGGCTCACATTAACACACCTGTGCCTGCACAGACCTTGGCCTTGTCAGAGTGCAGGTCCCTCTGCAGTCCGTCCTTTCCCAGCACCTCTTCCAAACAGGAGAAGCACTGTAGGATCTGTCCTTCCTCCTGCTTGGGCTGTGCTTTCTTAGAACACCAGACTGCTTTGGGTTGGCAGGGTTGGGAAGATCATTTTATTCCAGACCCTGCTGTGGGCAGGACACNTGCCTGCACAGACCTTGGCCTTGTCAGAGTGCAGGTCCCTCTCTGCAGTCCGTCCTTTCCCAGCACCTCTTCCAAACAGGAGAAGCACTGTAGGATCTGTCCTTCCTCCTGCTTGGGCTGTGCTTTCTTAGAACTCCAGACTGCTTTGGGTTGGCAGGGTTGGGTTGGGAAGATCATTTTATTCCAGACCCTGCTGTGGGCAGGACACTTGTGTAGACTGGAGTGCTCCAAGCTCATCCTTGAACACTTGCAGGGATGGGGCAGCCACAGCTTCTCTGGGAATTCCATCCCAGGGCCTCCCCACCCTCCCTTCAGGAATTTCTCCCAATCTTCCATCGAACCCTGCCCCTCCCAGCCCTGGTGTGGCGTTGATCAGCCGGGTCTGTGCCTGACCTGTGCTCCTCACTCTGCCCTCACAGCAAGACGGCTTCTGGATCTACTCCGAGTACTGTAACAACCACCTGGACGCGTGCATGGAGCTCTCCAAGCTGACCAAGGACAGCAGGTACCAGCACTTCTTCGAGGCGTGCCGCCTGCTGCAGCAGATGATCGACATCGCCATCGACGGCTTCCTGCTCACCCCCGTGCAGAAGATCTGCAAGTACCCCCTGCAGCTGGCAGAGCTGCTCAAGTACACGGCCCAGGAGCACAGGTAACCCAGCAGGCACGGGGAGCAGGGCTGCTTCCCAACAGGGCTTGGGCCTTTCTGTGCAGTGCTGCTTCCCAGCAGGGCCTGGGGCTTCCTGTCCTGGGCTCCTTCCCACCCAAGGGTTGGGGTTTTCAGTCCAGTGCTCCTTCCCACCCAAGGGTTGGGGTTTTCTGTCCAGTGCTCCTTCCCACCCAAGGGTTGGGGTTTTCAGTCCAGTGCTCCTTCCCACACAAGGGTTGGGGTTTTCAGTCCAGTGCTCCTTCCCACACAAGGGTTGGGGTTTTCAGTCCAGTGCTCCTTCCCACACAGGGGTTGTGATTTTCCATCCAGTGTTCCTTCCCCCTTAGGACTTGAGGTTTTCTGCCCGGTGCTCCTTCCCACATGGGGTTGGGATTTTCTATCCAGTGCTGCTTCCCCCCCAGGGCTTGGGCCTTTCTGTCCAGTGCAGCTTCCCCCAAAGGCCTTGGGGTTTTCTGTCCACAGCTCTTTCCCACACAGGGTTGGGGTTTTCTATTCAGTGCTGCTTCCCCCAAAGGCCTTGGGGCTTTCTGTCCAGTGCTCCTTCCCACCCAAGGGTTGGGATTTTCTGTCCAGTGCTCCTTCCTACACCAGGGTTGGGGTTTTCTGTCCAGCTCTTGTCCCTGTGACATCCTGGATAAACGGGAGCAGGACAAAGGGTCAGCAGACAGTCCAGTCTTCTCAAAGCAGCAATTCTCGATGGAGACACCCTCAGCTCTGTTCTAATCAGACATGTGAACTAATTACCCTTGGATGTACTTTCTGATGCTACCAGTTACACTGGAAAAATTACTGATTAGCATTCAGTGGCCTGAGAGGCTCCTTGTCTGCTCCCAGGGAGAACCTGGGCACAGAGTGAGTGCAGGGCCAGGATCTGCAGCTGGAGCCTGATATGGGAGAGCTCCAAACCTGCCCAGCTTTTCAGCCCAGTCCTATCTCTGCTTTTGCCACGGGGTTTGGGTTCAGAGGAGCACCTGCAGTTTGATTGCTTCCCAAAATTTCCAGGATCTCTTTTGCTGCTGCTGAGGACAATCAGCCTGGCTGCCTGACTGTGTGAATCAGCAGCAGTGCCTGTGATACCACTTGGGATTTACTCCTGTGAAAATAAGGTGAAAGAAAAATCAGGCCCTGTAAGAGCAGATTTGCTCATGCCCTGCCAATTTTCTTTCTTTTTCCAAAAACCATTTAAAAGCAAGTGGGAACAGAAAAGATCAGAGATGTTTCAGAAACTTCTGCAAGTGTTTGATGGCTTGTTTTTCCCAAGCCCAGCTCTAGAAGAGCAGAAGTGTGATGTGAACTGAGATGCATTGATTTGCTTTGACCTGACTCACAAGTCTGAACGATTCAGGGTAGCCAAATGCCCAAAATCACCAATTTGGTCAAGCCTTTGGCTTCAGATCCAGTTCCTGCTTTTCCAAGGACCAAATCAAACTTGGAATGGACTCATGGGAACTTCAGGGTGTCAGAAAGCAGCTCTGGGATCCCACAGGTTGTGGGTTTTCTCCTCAGCAGCCACATGAGGACCCACAGCACTGCCTGGAGCTCAGATGTGGCTTCCCAACAGGAGGGTGTTTAAAATGACCCTCTGTGAGTTATTTTGGAGCCATAGCAAAGGGGATGTGGGCAGTGTGATAACACCAGGGTTGGGTTATTTTGGGAGCACATTCCTGTTCCCTTTGGGATGTTTTAAACTCACCATGTTGTTAAGTAATCACACAGAGTCATGTTCTGAGGAGTCTTGGGAGCTCTCCTGCGGTTCAGCAGCAGTTGGGTGACTCAGCCTGAGAGCTCTGTGTCACTGGATTGCCATGGACACTCTGTTTCTCTGGTTTCTCCATGCTCTGGGAAGGGAAGGCAGGGTGAGCTTTGCTCACCTTGCATTAGGAGGAGTAACCCCTGAAGCTGTAACAGCACAGGGAGGAAGCCTGTGGCTGCACAGAGCCAGTGCCAAATCCGAGCCCTGGAGTGAGACAAAACATGGAAAAACACAGAGAAAGCAGGGATGTGAGCTTCATCTAACAGAGGAACATGAGCCTCTTTTTTTCCTTCTTTTTCACTACCACCACACCTGGAGAGCTGTGGGTTTTCCCTGCACCAGGTCAGGACAATGCTGAAATCAGACCACACTCCCCAAAGATGGCAATGTGATGCTTGGCAAGGATGTAGACTTGGATTCTGATGGACCACTGGGAAGTGGCCATTGCAGCCCCAACAGAATTGACAAACCATTTATTTACCTTCATCTCATGGTTAATGGGATCCTGTTATTGCCTCATGGCCAAATGCTCTGCTTCTGTTGTTTTTTTCTTCTAAGTTTTTGCCAGCTCTGCCACAGACATGGGCTGGGAGCCCAAAAAGTTCAGTCCCGAGTCTTTTCTTCATTACAGCGTGACAGGAAAACACTGCTGGGGTTTTCTCACTGGAATTGGGGAATTAGCATTCCCAAGATAAAAGGCTGGCACCGTCCCACTCTGCATGGAGGCAGGATGGGGGAGAGCTCAGAGCCTGCCTCCCTCCAACTGCTGCCTGTTTGCAGCCTGGTTCATTTGAATTTTTCACAAAGCCACATCTGTTCACCTCTTAAAGATCTACTCCAGCTTAATATGAATTAAATATAGGAGGGTCATAAGTGCAGCTTGCTGGGATCCTGAGCATTCCCAGAGCAGAAGGGAGCTGCAGTTGGGAATGTAGGAACACATTCTGAGGAGACTCTGCCAGGGTGTGCTCTCCCTTCTGAGCATGAGCATCACTGCTGGGAGAGCATCAGTGACTGTCTGTGAACCCTGCACCTCTCCCTGCCTCTCCAGAACCTTCCTGGCCATAGGCACTTCCCTGTTTCCCTAAAGACCTCATGGATGTTCTGCAGACCACCCTGATGTCCCCCTGGCACAGCTCCTTTCCTGCCTTACACAACCAACACTCCCTTCACACAGATGCTCACACAAAGGGAGGCACGAGAAGTTCTTCATTGTGTAGCACCATCCCTTCAACCCCTGCAAGTGTCCAAGGCCAGGTTGGACAGGGCTTGGACCACCTTGGGATGGTGCAAGGTGTCCCTGCCCATGGCAAGGGTGGAGCTGGATGGACTTTAAGGTCCTTTCCCACCCAGACCTCTCTGTGATGGATATGTCAGGGAGCCCATCCTCTATTCTCCTTTATTTTGCTGAAGGCCCAGTCCTGCCCTCCTGGAATTTGTGGGATTATTTTTAACCACACCTAGAATTTTTACGTACGAGTTAAAGAAAAAGTGAAAACTCAGCTCAAGATTTCATCCGAGCAAGGATGCCAAAAGAGCAAGTAATATTTTTTGTACATCACAGTGTGTTTGTTTCTTAGATTTATCCTGTTGGAAACACATGGAGAGTGGGTCTAATTCCCAGCATTCACCCCTCTTTTAGCTGTCACCAGCACAATCCTTAGCAATAATCAATAAAGCCATTTCCCCTGCAGCTGCCCAAGATGGCAGTTTTTCTCATTAGTCAGCAATCAATAGCAGCCCTTAAGTTAATAATACATTGTGGTGGTGGTGTGGCAGCTGGCCTTGCCTGTCTTCCCAATGGAAATGAACATTACAGCTCCTTGGAATGGAGAAGCAGGCACAGGGCAGGAATCAATGGCATTGATTTCAGCATCACTTTTTGAAAAGACTGATCATCATCCTCAGTGGCCCTGGCAGGAGCCTGTTCTCACTCTGTGTTACTGCACTCACAGGGCCATGTAGAGGAGCAGAAAAAAGAGTTGCCTGATTTGCTGACCTGAATCTGCAGTGAGAGTGAATTCCATGGGGTGACTGCTCTGGGAGTGGCTTGGAAGGTGCTCTGGTCTTTGTCTAAATGAACCCTTCTCTAGATGTTCATTTTAAAACCAGAAAAATCTGAGCCCAGACAGAGAGGCTGTAAAAGTGTTCAGCCTGTCTGTAGAATGCTCCTCAGCTGGGCACCTTGAGGCTGGGAAGGGCTCCCCAGTGCTGTGCTGGTAGAGGCCAGACTGGGCTCCCCATTCCAGTTTCCATCGAGCTGCTCTGTTGTGACCATCCAGATGGAAAAATCGCATCGGAGCACTGAGGGTCACCCCTCCCCTTGCGCTGGTGAGGCTGTGACAGCCTCCTGGGCATGTCCTGCTGCCCCTGACAGCCTTTCCCTCTGTGCCCAGTGACTACAGGTACGTGGCTGCTGCCCTGGCCGTGATGAGGAACGTGACCCTCCAGATCAACGAGCGCAAGCGGCGGCTGGAGAACATCGACAAGATAGCTCAGTGGCAGGCCTCTGTCCTGGACTGGGAGGTACAGTAAACCTGGGCTGGGAACCTGGCAAGGGCACATTCCAGGCTGTTCTTGAATGATCTTAGACCCTGTAGATCATTTCCCACAGTTTGGGATGAAGCCTGGGGTGGAGAAGGCACAATCGTGGCTTCAGGGTGGTGCTTAAACATTAATGGTGCCCTACAGAAAATCCAGGGTCCAGTTCCAATTTCATCACTAACAACCTGCAGTGACTTTTGTGATTGCAGTGCTGGTAGTAGGTGAGAGTTGGAGCAAACTCTGTGTGCATCCTGCCTCTGTGCTGTATCACTGGGGAGAAAGAAGGGAAAGACATTAAGAAAATGAAGAGAATCCTTGTGGTGGTTGTTTTATGACTGGAAGCCAAACTGTTAAACTGGAGTTAGAGATGCTATTTGCATTTTATAAATGACATCCCACTTAAAGATATTTCTGAACCAGCCCTGTGTGTAGTGATGGTGTAATTAAGGAGCTGAGAGGCACAGGGAAGGCAGAGTCAGCAGAAGGATTCCTCACCAGCAGGCCTTCAGTCTCTACATTTGTGCCATGTGTTTGGAAGAAAAGCCATACTAAAATTATGTTCTTCCTTTCTTTTTGTCCCTGATTTTTTAAAATCATTGTATGGAAGTAATCCATAAATAGGGTTTTGCAGCAGATTGAGGACAAACGGTTTTGTAAATCCTCTCGCTGTTGTCATCAGCCCATGTGTTCAGCAAGGAAATAATCAGAGTGATGGAGCAGCCTTTCTGCTTCCTCACTTGTGAAGTCTGAAATAACTCCACATTCCAGTCATTGGGATCATACTGTGTAAATGGGTGTATGAGAGAGGCGTTAATCCTTTAATTATTTTATTTCTGGCAAAGGTCTGTGGGGGCTGGGAGGAGAGGGAGAGAAATACAGGTGCATGACCTGTGTCCTCCTTGGCCAAATTACTTTCAGTGCTGTGATGGAGGTTGGGTTTAACCCTGGATCTGGTGATAAAACACACAATAAAACACATAAATGCAGCAATCAGAGCTGGGATTGTGGCTGGCTGGGAGAGCAGGGAGCACAGACGATGTGTCTGATTGTTTCACTCCTCAGGAACATCTCTCACTGCCGCACAGACTCATTTCCAGAAGGAGGAAAGTGCTCTGCAGGAGGCACAGCACCATCAGCTCCATGCTCAGCCCTGGAGTGTGCCATGGGATGAGCTAATGGGGGTCATTTGTGAGGAGCTCTGAGACTCTGGCTGTAAATAAATCTTGACTAAGGACAGATCCATTCCAAGCCAGTGAATATTCATGTGTGAGAGGGAAGCCAAGGTGACCTCCACACAGGATCTATGGAATAGCAGTTCCTTTTTCTCTTCCATTAGCTCAGTTGATAATTCATTTTTATTTAGCTCTATCCTTGATAATCATTTCTGCTTAGCAGTACCCATTCTTTATCTCCATCCTATCCTCAGGAACTTGCCAAATTATTCTTCCAGGCTTTTTTCAGCTATTTCAGATTTTGAGCACATTATTGCAGCAACATCCTTCAGTTTCTCATAACATAGCAAAGCCTGCTGTTGGTACATTCAGAAATCTGATGGGAACACAGCCCCTGGTCAAAGGAAAATACCCTCCTTGCCCTGTTTATTCTGCATTTTGGATCGAGAAGAATCACAGAGTTTTGATGAGAAAGTAGAGGATGAGAGCTGGACCCAGCAGAGGATTTCAGTGCTTGATTCTTTCCTCTAAAGCAGCTCTGAATCATCAGATCCAGCCCCCACTCCACAGCTGTCCATGGAACAGCCAGAAGGATGCACAGAAACCCAAAATACCCAGAAGTGAGCCACAGTGTAATGCAGGAAGAGAGTGGGAGAAATGAAAAGATTGGATCTTTGGGAAGTGCTTGGATGTGCTGAGATGTGTGCAGGTGTTCCTCTGGCACTGCAGACCCCAAATCCCACTTGGTGGCTGCAGGAATGTCCTCAGGACATGGAGCATCAGGGGTGGCTCCTCACCCAGCCCCTGAGGGCTCAGAGCTTTGTGTCCTGTGCAGTTTTGGGGTACAGGAGGGACCTCCTGCTGTGTGTGTCCCCAGCCTCTCCAGGCTGTGGGGAAGGGACATTTCTGGTTTGAGGAGAAGACCACAGCTCCCAGTTGGTGTTTGCTGTCCCTGCTGTGCTGCTACAAGGCCTGTCCAGTCTGTGGGAGGTTCCCTGAGCAGAGAGAGGAACCCACAGCTGTAATTCCCAGCCTTCCTGGCCCTGCTCCTGCTCTAAGCAGACCTTTCTGTACCTGTTCTGTCCATCCCAGTGGTTCCAGGGCACAGGCACAGCACTCCTGAGACCCCCTGAAAACAGCACTGACCACAAGAAAACAGGAACCAGGCGTAAAAAATGACCAATTCAGTCTTTTTCCAGCAGAAATCCAGGCAGGGCACAAGACAGAGCTAATCCCAAATTCCCACCACGTTGGCACTTGGTGAATGATTTCAGTGGCTGCATGTTTCAGCACATGGAAATATTTCATTTGGAGGAATGTCTGTTTTTTCCTCAGCATCTTGAGACTGATGATGCTGATTCTCTGCTCTGAAGTTGCGTTTTTTGTTTCTAAATTTACCCGTGTTTTGAGAGGAGATGGTGGAAAAGGATTTTTTAAAGAAGAAGGAAAAACTCCCAACCAAGCAAAAAATACTTAGTGAGGGAATATTTGAAATGTTCTGGTGTATAAAATGTGTGCACATTTTCTTGCAAGGAGAGGTGACGTTGGGAATGCTGTTCCTAAAACAAATAGGAGAAGTAAAGGCATGTCCAAGCTGCTTCAGGCAGAGGGGTTTTACTGAATCCCATGTTTTAGGAACCATTTTTATCCCTCCATGGGATAAAAATTTATCCCCATGGTGGTGAATTTCAGGGTGAGTATTTGAAAACTGCAAATATCCCAGAGTTAACCAAAGCCAGAGGTTTTCCCCAAGAAATCCTGCAGGCAGGATCTGATTGTTTAAATTACCAGTGGGAAAGGGTGGCCTGGCACGAGGGACAGCCAGGCCTGGAGTCTTAAGGAATTATTGGCAGCTTTGGCATCTTTAGACAAGTAATGACTGAGCAGAATCTTAAGGGAAGATTCTGATGTCCCTGAGTGCTGTAAATCAGGAATAATCCCAGTCACTGTGAGATGGGTTCCTGTGTAATTTGTGGCAGTGTGGGCCTGACCGAGAAGCCTGGCTTGGTCTGTTGCCACGTGTGACTCACTGCTTTATTTTGTAACCTCAATTTCTGGAGTATAAACAGACCCAGAGAGGTGCTGCCCACACCAGTCCTCCAGTGCCTTTTGTCCTTGAGCTGGTAAAGGCTCAGAATTTGGGGCTTCCACCACCTCCCACCGAGTCCTTTCAGTGCCTCTCAGTTCTGAAGTGTTCCCTGATGTTCCAGCTCCATTTCCCCCTGCTCAGCATTGTCCCCTGGCTCGGAGGGAAACACCCTCAGATCAAACCAGTGACATTTAAAGGCAGCAGGGCAAACCAGCACACAGAGCTGGCTTCAAAGGGGGCAGCCAGAGCCCATCCTGGGCAGCCTTTGCTGCTCTCTTCCTTCCCTATTCCTGCACTCTGAAGGAGCTCCAGCCCTCAAAGCGTGGTGGGAATAGCTCCACACACACACAGAGCAGGACTAAAAGAGATTTCCACAAAGCCCATCATCATTTCCAAGTCCTTGCCAGCCCCAGCGTGGGCAGGGCTGTATTTACACTGCTCAGAGGCACATCCTTGCCTTCCCCTCTGCTCCTGGTCCCTGTCTCCTGCCCCCCACAGGGATCCTGTGAGAACCCTGTGCCACTGTGCCACCTGTGCCACCTGTGCCACTGTGCCCAGCTGGCTGGACCCTGCTCCTGGGCAGGATTTGGGTTCTGTTCCCATGGGCAGGACTCAGCACAGCCTCCCCAGGTGCCCTGTACAGATGATGTGGGGATGGAGAACAGGTCTGTGCTTCAGCTCATCTGGAATTGCTCAATTTTATGCCTTTTCACACAGCTCTCGAACCACATCAAAACAAAATGAAGCCGAAATCACTGCAGCAGTTCAGGCTTCCTCTCCAGCCTTCCAGCAACACTTTCCTCCCTTTCAGTCCAATTTTTTCCTCACAGGAGGGAGGTGGTGTGGCTCCCATTCCCTGGGAGGAGATCTGTGGAGGTCCTTGATCCAACAGGGGCATGTTTGGCACAGGACAGAGCCTTGCTCATCAGCCTGGACGGGTTTGAACTTGCTATTTGCACAGATTACTTTGATTTGTGTAGATATTTAGATATTTCTACCAAAGATTCCCATGGGGTGCCACTATGGCAGCTTCCAAGAGTATTAAATTTCCATGAAGGGAGAAATATATATATTTGAGAAATTTAATGAGCATTGTCCTTTTAAATTTCTTCTTATTCCTGTTATTTATGGGTCCTTTAAATCAAGACTTGCTGCCCTTCATTATGTAATCTATAATCACTGGCCTCAGCCTGATACTGTGTTAGTGAATCCAAGAGTGCCACGAGAGGAAGCTGCCTGTAACCACCAAAATGAGCACAGCCTGATGAGAAATCCTGGGGAAAAAACACAGCAGGGACTGAAACGGAGCCTTCTTTTTTCTCCTTCTTCCTTCCCCCCCCCCCCCCAGCAACAGAAGGTATCAAAACTGAGCCTGTTGAAAAGGACAGCATTTCACTGGCGTTCCTTTTTGTGATCTCAGTGTAGCCCCGGGTGCTAATCAGCCTGTCAGTCTCTAATTGCAGAACAGCGGTGTCAGGCACGAGAGAGCTCTGCTGGCTCCCTGGAACTGGGAAAGGGCACAAAATCCCCTCCTGGTGCCCAGCAGGGACAGCAAAGGGCTGTGCTGGGGTGGGCTGGGGGGCAGGGGAGCAGCTCTGGTGGGCTCTGAGCATTCCCAAGCCCAGGGAAGTGTCTGGCTCCTGGGAGGGGGGCAGCTCTCTGTGCCAGCCCTTCCCTGATACCCTGCTGCTCCCAGCATTTATTCCATGACACTGTGAAACCTCTTCGGTTCCTCCCAGCTGCCCATTGCAGAGCCTGGTGGTCACTGCAGCAGCACTGGGGATCCACATCTTTGCAGGCAGCAGCAGCAGAGCTGACCCTGTGCTGTCACAGTCAGGAGTGGCCTGGGGACTCAGTGTGTCACTGCAGGGCTCCAGGGAGCTCCCAGCCAGCCCAGATCTGGGTGACCTTCTGCTCCCATTTCTGCACACGCAGGGCTGGGGCTGTGCCTGGCATGGCGGGAGGAAGAGAGGAGTCAGCATTCCTGGGCTGCCCTCTGGGTGCTGCAGGGTGTGCACTGAAAGCCTTGGATGCATCTGGGGAGGGCTGGGGGTTTTTTTGAGGCTTATGGGACAAAACTCAGGTTGGAAAAGGCGTCAGGAGTCAGGGCTTCTCTTGGCCACTCTGCTGCTGTGCTCTCCTGAACATCTCCTAGTTCAAGTTTAGAGCAACTAAAAGTTCAGCCTTTTCCTTTTTCAGCAGGGTTTATCTTAACTTACAGAAGGATACAGATGATCCAGCCTCTGTGGGAGTTGGAAAAAAACTGGCGAAGAAAGAGGAAATTTTTTCCTGGTTCTGTACAGATTTGGAGGCGTGGGACTGGGACAGACATTGGGGGAAGTCTGCCTGGAGCAGGGATTGAGGCACTGGAGCTGAAAAGCCAATGTCCCTCTTTGCCCCTCACCTTGCAATGGCCCCCTGAGCCCCACAGTGGGGACCAGGAGAAGACAATTTGTGCTCTTCAGAGAGGTACGAGTGTGTCAGGACAAGAAAACCCTTTGAGGGTTCAGAGGTTCTGCCCTGAGGCTCTGCTGTGGGAACTGGCCCAGCCCAGGCTGGAGGAGCAGGGCAGGACCATGGACACGCTGCTCTTGGCCAGCCACGTGCCAGTCCCAAACTCTGCAATCTGTATTTCCCACTTTGTTCACCCCAAGTGGGAAATCAGCTATTTCTAGCCTATGGACTGGATGTAGAAATTGTTTCCCCACATAAGAAATGCAATACAAATCCCATCATTTCGGATCTGGATGTTTTTGGGTTATGTTGCTTGCAGGGACTACACAGTTTGGATTCAGCTAATCAAGTAGAAGTGTTTACAGAGCCCTCTGTGTGTCCTCAGGCTTCAGATGCTACCACAGGAGTAAAAGACAAAGCTGGCTTTCTATTTTTAGCAGCCAGCCTCTCCTAAGCTCGCCCCCTCTCCTAAAGCTCCCATCCATAGGCTTGTAGGAATCTTCTTCATGTAAGCTTGTGTGTAGCCAGGAAGGCTCACAATTTCTGGAGCTGGTGTGTTTTCGTCAGAGGCTTCTTGTTCTGGGGCTCATGTCCCCCTGAGCTGTGGCAGCAGCACTTGGTCCCTGGGCTCTGGCCAGGCTGAAGTGGGACCCTGCTGAGGCACTGGGTGATGACAGCCCATCCCTTGGGGCAGTGACCCTCTGTGTCCCTGGAAGTCATCCCTCACTAGCCCCCGGGACAGCACAGGCACAGGAGTGAGGCAGGGAGGTGGATAAAGCCCTGGCTAAGGCAGTTTGGAAGTCTGTGCTGCAGCTTGATGATGCAGTGACTTAATGAAGCTGCTGCTGTCACAGGGCCCGGGGACACAGGCGGTCACTCCCAATCAATGCTGAGAGGTTAATTACACATTTACCTGAGCAGCAGTTTGAAATCCTCACCTCAGAATCAGGAGTCGGGGGGGGACTGCTGGCTGCCTTGGCAAGTGTGAGCAGCACCAGCAGTGTGTGTCTAGCTAGATGCCCCCCATAGCTGGCTGAACCTTGACAAGCTGTTTGCTGGGATTTTTGGGATGCTCTTGTCCCAGATATTGGTTCCAGCTTGGCATCGAAGCCAGAACTGCAGTAGTTCACAGCCAATAAGAAAAAAAAAAAAAAGCTCTTCTCTGTCTTGTTCCTGAATCCTGCTCCTGAGTGCTGCTCCTGATTCCTGCTCCTGAATCCTACTCCTTACCTTTCAGCTGGAGCCATCCCGCCTCCTTCTGCGGTGCTCCGCTGAGATGCCCACAGGGCAGGTGGTGGTGAATTCACTCATTTTTAATAAATAGATTTTAATTAACTTTTTAAAAAGTCCAGCTCATTCCAATTAGTGGAGGGTGACTGCATTTGTTCTCTCCAAGAGTGGGAGAGAGAGCACTGTGTTTTCAAGACCATCTGCTCCTGAATCCTTAAAAAAAACTCGGGAGAGGAAAACAAGTGTTAGCCGGAGGCAGGGAAGGGTGAGGGCACTGTGGCAGCCAGCAGGGAGGCCTGGCCAGCCATGGGGGGCCCGGGGCTGCCACAGGAGCCAGGGTGGTCCTGACAGGATTTTGGAGCTGCAGCTCTAATGAGCTATGGGAGAAGGGACTGGCAGTGCCTGGATGAGTGGGAAGAGAGGCAGCAATCCAGAGGGATGAGTTCTGGCAGCCTCAGAGATGGGGAACTGATATCTCAGTGTGTCCCAGGCTTTTGTAGCTGGCCAGAGACTCCAGGAGGGGAAGGGCTTTGGGATGCTGTTTTAAAGGGAGGGTGTGCAGGGAATTTGGTGCCCTGAATTCAAAGTGCTTGTGGAGTGGGCAGGAGGAAGGGGCTTTGTTCTCCTGATGCCACCAGCACCTGCAGCAAGATCCAAGGGTCTGGGAGTACCTGGAGAGGGGAGTGGGGACAGTGTTTGGGGCAGTTCTTTCCCCATTGCAATGTGAGCTGTAGTGACCATGTTTCAAGCATCCCCACCTCCTTCCTTTATTCCCCTTCCTTCAGAATTATCCTCCAATCCCAGTTTCTGGTCTGAAATCAGATGGGGTGGCTTTGAGAGCTGCAGAAAGGCCAAAATCTTATTAAATTGCTGCTTCTCCCCGTTGTGCAAAGACAAACTGCTCAGTGCAGTTGACTCAGCCCCGTTCCCTGTGCCCTGCAGGGAGACGATATCTTGGACCGCAGCTCGGAGCTGATCTACACGGGAGAGATGTCCTGGATTTACCAGCCTTATGGACGGAACCAGCAGCGAGTTTTCTTTCTCTTTGATCACCAGATGGTTCTCTGCAAGAAGGTAAGGACACAGCTAAGGGCGTGCTGTGGGTAGGTTTGCCAGTCCAAAGTGGTTTTCAGGGCACGCTGGCTGTTGGCTACACGTGCAGAGGAGGATGTGCAGAGCCCTGAAGAAGGGCAGGCTGCATGCTCAGGGTGGGGAGCACACTGTGACACAGGGATTTCTGTGCTCATTGCAAATCCAGCCTCCACTTGCTCTTTTCATGCCTTTATCTCATGTGCCCCTGCTTTGGCTCCTTGCCTCCCGTCTCGTTTTAGGTTTTGGCTGCAGTGTATGATTTGGGATTAGATAGCCCTGCAATTCCTGTATGAACTACAAAACCTGGCAGCGGGGCTGACAGCCCAATTGCTGCATTGAGATGATGATGAGCAGCAGCCAGGCCGTGCTGGGTGTCTGTGCTGGCACTTGGGGAGAGGCTTTTTAAGCCTCATCCTCCTGTCTCTGCCCCTCCCTGCCCTGGAACCCATAGAGAAGGTGGGAGGGCAGTGCAGGATGCTGCTGCTGGTGTGCTGTGGCATTAATAGCAGCAGGTGACCTTTGAGCCACAGAAACTATGTCCAGCAGCAGCTCTGGTTCCCCTGTGTCCCATTGAGGTGACCCCAGCTCACTGCCACCACGCCTGTGTGACACGAAGGGACAGGGCTCCTCAGTCCTGGCTGTGACAGCTCAGGATTTGCTGTCACTCCCTGCAGCCACACAGAGCTGTGCAGGGGGGTGTCCCTGGGACAGGGCAGGGCTGCATTCCTGTCACAGTTGCTGGGCTGAGGACAGGCTGAGCCTGGCACCCCCCGAGGAGGCCCTGGCACTACCGGGAAGGGCGTGGGTGGGACGGGGGTGGCTCCTGACTCAGCGCGACATCACTGCCCCCTCTGCGGCCCGGGCACTGCAGTGGGTGGCACTTTCTTCTCCTGAGTCATGGTTGACTGAAATTCTGCCTTCTGGAATTCCTGTGCTTGTTTTTCCTCTCCTCGTTGTGGTGCCTTTCCCTCCTTGCCCAGCCCCGTACAGAAACAGCCACAGAGCAGCAGTGAGAGCTTCAATGAGTCTGGAGATGCACAGCTGGTTTCCTTCTTAATGCTGACCTCCTCCTCTTTGATTGTGACCCTGAATTTCCAATTCAGGAGGCAGCATCCAGTCTGGCTTGCACTGAGTCAGGTCCAGAGAGGTACTGAGCATTCCCTTAACTCTGGGAAAATCAGGGCTGGGATTTCCGTGGTCATCAGCACAAGTGGAGAGTGGTCAGCAATTCACAGCAGGCTGCTGGGGGCCTGCAGGTTCCATCAGAGTTCAAACAGTGTTAGTGTGACTGTCCTCCTCCCTTCTGCGTGGAAAAGGCATTTTGGGGGGTGTGGAGGTGTTACACCAGAGGTGCCTGCATGAAAAGCACCTTGTGGATTGTGCTGGGGGTCTGGGCCTTCCTGGCAGGGCCCCTGGCTCTGTGTCAGGACCTGCTAAGGCCTCGTGGCACAGTGTGTGTCCCCCCAGCTCTGGGGTGACAGGGCAGAGGTGGCAGCCCCTCTGGTGGCCCCGTGGGCACAGGGCTCAGAGCCCACTGCAGGTTCTCCCTCTGTGTGTCTGTTTCCAGCACCAAACTGCAGCTGCTGTTTTTCAGCGTTGGGGTAGGAGGGAAGATGAGGTTCCAGCTGATCCATCGTGATCATGCTTTCCTCTATTCAGAATGAGTGTGCAAATCTGAAATTCAGAGGAGTGTTGGCTCACATTTTGGGACCACGCATCCCATATATAAAATAAATGTGAGTGGCTTGTAGTCTGTGCTGTCTGGACCTCCCTGACAGATGCCAAGAGGCAGGATCAGCTCTGCTTCAGAGCTGGGGCCCCTCAGGGAGGCACCATTTACCTCGAGGTTTGGGAAGCTGGGGCCAGCCTTCCTTTTATCCCCTGCTCTGAAATTGAGGGATGGAATATGATCCATATATCTCTGACAGCAGCTTTGGAACCACTTAGTGTGGCACATCTCAGTGAATCTTCAGAAAATCTGCATTTCTGGGTTTTCTCCGGGTGTAATAAACTAATAGGTATGATACATCCCTCATCATGACACAGTCTATATGAAAATGCTTCTGTTAAAATTATTATGGTTGATTTTTATCTCTTTGTTGGCCCAGAGAGTTTTTTAATAGAAATAAGGAGCTAATTCCATATTTAAATATGCCACAGAGGCTTCAGTTTGATGAAGGCATGGGAGATAGCCCAGGTGGCTTTAGAAGGCAAACACATATTTCAGACAGGATCCCTCACTCCTCCAGATCTTCACTGCAGTTACCTGCCCATCCTCCTCTCCCTGCTGACCTGTGAAGGTGTTTGCATCCAGTGGTAATTCAGATGGATCCTGTGACTGGGGGAGTGATACAGGAGTTCCTGGTGGGACAGAGTTTGACATCAAACTGTCACAGAGGTCGTGACAGTTCTGCTGTTGGCATTCCCTGGGAGCTCCATTGTCTCCAAACCTTGTTCCTGTGTGGGCTCACCCTGCAGGTTCCTGCTCACAGTTCATGCAGTGGAAGATGAGGGGTTTTCCTGCTGGCCCATCCAGTGTTCCCTGAGTAAGGAAGGCTGATGACTGTGCAGGCATTTCCAGTGTCCAGCTACCTGCTTTCAGCAGCAGGTAACACATTTCCAGACAAACCCCATCTGCTCTGCTTGTGTCGTGCTCTCCAGAGGCTTTGCCACCCCTTTCTCTTGGTGTCTGAAAATGTTTCAGGGCTTTTTTTGTTTTGTTGGACACCTGGCCAAGGCATTTCTGTGAGGGGGAATAACTCTCAGGATGATTGTTCCTGACATTATCACCTGGTTGTTGCCTGCTTTTTACACCTCCAAGACTGGGAATTCCTGAATGCATTTCCATGACCACTACACCTTCAGACAGAGACCTGGGTTGGGAAATGAGTGATTACCCAGGGCTGCACTCGAATGTGCTTGGCAGATGTTATTTCTGCCACTGTGGGTGTACTGAAGTCTTTCTTCCAAGCAGGAAAGCTGCATTAAGGTTTCCAAGGGCTGCAGCAAGTGGAGAAGCTGACACCATGGCAGGCACCTCTCCCTGCTGGCAAACATCTCGCAGAGCAACTTGTGTGTGATACTTTTCACAAAAATAGTTCCCAAGCTTTACAGATAAACCTCTCTGGGTTAGATTTTGCCACCAGAGACAGTACAGGTCACTCCCTAACATCACCACTGAGTTCTTTCCTGGTGCCAGGCAGTGAGGAGTTTGATCAGATGAAATGGCCTTGTCAACTATTTCAGGGTTCAACAAACTGAAACCAGTTTGGATGCTACAGTTCCTGATCCAGAGCCACTGGGAGAGCTCAGGATCCAGGTTTTCCTTGCAAAGCCAGGTAACTTTCAGCTGTTGGATGAATGTGAAACTCCCCCAGTGAATTTCTGCCCATGTTTCCTGACCCACAGGCTGGGACACTGCTGTGGGCATGAGGACAAAAGGTGGCGCCTTTTCCAAAGAGCTGGTTGGATACCCTAATTCAGAGCTGCCTTTTGGGAAGGCAGAAGGGAATAGGCTGGGCAGGAAGCAAGCAGTGCCTCAGTGTGCCTTGCCATATGTGTATAATCAGGAGAAAAATGCCTATTCTGGGATGCTGGCCATAATTACCAAGAGATGAAGGCAATCCTGGATGATGGTAAACACTAATGTTGCCTTAAAGGCACAGGGTCCACTTTCCTTATCACCCTGAAGTTGAGAGAGTTTGACACGGAGATGCTTTAGATTTGCAAATCGTGGTACTTAACATCCAGGCCCATGACACACAGCATTAATTATGATCACTTTGGGGATGCTCGAGGTTCTTAGCAGATGAGGATCTTCTTTTTTCTGTTCTGGGTAATAATTTGAATTCCCCCAACGGGCTCCAGGGCACTGTGGCATGGGGCTGAGAATGACAGTGTGAAGCAGGAAGGGTTAACAGAGCTCTTGCTCTAAATTGCACTTTTCTTTCACCAATAGCCCAGCAGTCCTTGATGGGGCACAGTGTTTAGTGTTTTCTGACAGTGCAGAAAGATCAGTGACTGCATGAAACACATCTAGTTTTCATTTGTGCTTTTTATGTGTCTCTTGTAATCAGGAGGCAGTGCAAGATCCAGCTTGTGGTTTATTGCTGTTGCTGTCTTCCCTTGAGCTGCCTGAGCAAAGCAGGTTGGATGGGAAGCAAAATGAGAGCAGTTTAATGGCAGTAGCCAGACAGCCAGCCAGAAATAGCGGTGCTACAGGAGATGGAGTAAATAAAATAATCCTGTCAGGCTCCATTGCAGTCCACGTTTCCAAATGGAAAGATAAAAGAGACATTTCTGACTCCTTTTAGTGAAAGAAGGTCTAGCTCCCATGTAGCTTCTGTTGGAAACACCGAGGAGATCTCTGCACCAAAACAACAACCCTGATTTTATTACAGGCTAAAGAGGGCCTGTGAGACCAGCCAAAAATCTTGTTTGCAAACACACAGCAGCCCTGGGACAGTTCTTATTACTTTAAGTGGGTTTTCGACTTCATCAGCGTCTCCCAGCTCTTCTCTTCTTCTCCCAGTAACACAGATCTCCACAAAGTGCCACATTTTGGGTCAGGCCTGGGCCCAGCCTGCAGCGGGGTGGGGAAATGGGTCAGGCTGGGTTTCAGCAGCTCAGGAGAGACTCGGTGCTGCCTTGACAGGCAGAGCCTGCTGCAGGAGCTGCAGTGATTGCTGGGGTGTGCTGTGCAGGGCCGGGAGCTGGACTCCGATGATTCTTGTGGGTCCCTCCCAGCTCAGGATATTCCATGATTTTGTTAGGTGGGCATAGAGGCGACCAAAGAGAACACAGTGGCTTGGTCACAAAGTGTGAAATGAAGATTTTAGAGACCAGTGTTTCCCCAGCCCCAGTGACCCCTGTGCTCTTGCCCAGCTGGTGCTGTCTGCAGGCAAGAAGTTTCTGTGGGACCACAGAGCATGGAAGGGAATTTGGATGCTTCATCAGTCCCTTGGCCAGCAGATAGCCATGGAGGGCAAGTCCAACAATTAACAGGGTATAGATTAAAACCAATTATGAAACAGCACTCCAGCTTTCAGACAGGGGTACTCCAGGGAAGAAAACACTCCTGTGAATGGTCCCACAGCCTGGAATGAGCCTTTACAAGGCTGTGATGTGCCCTGAGCAGTGTCACAGGGGGCTCATCATGACACAATGTCACACGGCCTCATGTCACAGTGTCACAAGGGGCTTGTGCTGACCTGGAACCTGCTGCCCTTCCACTGCCTGGGGACAGCAGAGAGGGAAAAGCAGGATCCAGAGGGACTGGAGGAGCCAGCAGGAGGAGTGCTAAAATCCAGACAGGGCTGAATTTGGAGTCCTCCACCATCTGTGTGATTGTCTGGGCAGGGATCAGGTTTAGCCTCCTGTGACCATACAGATTTGCAGGATGATCTGCAAAACACTCTGTGCCTCACTTACTGCTCCTGGAATTGCAGTGGGTGTGAATTTGGCCCACAGGCAAACCTCCAGAGCTGAAAACTCACCCCTGCTGCCGTGGCCTTCCATCAGCACCATGTGAAGGCCCTGGGAGCAGCTGGAGAGGCCAGAGCAGAGCAGTGACGTGGCTGCACAAGGGTTTCCCATCCTCTCCTGTTACCAGCCCTTCAGAACAGCTCTCTCCCTGGCCTGGCTGCTCTGCAGGGATCGGGCTCAGGGTGGAACAAGGCATCAGCATGCCAGTGCTGTTGCACTGAATCCGTGGAATGAAAATAGCATTTCCACACAAACGCTCCGAGCTCCAGCCTGCCCCTCTCGGATCCCACACTGCAGCTCCGTGGAGCTGGCGAGGATGAATCAAACGTCTCTTCCCAAGCTCAGGAGACAGACAGTGCTGAATAATTTGGCAGGGATCTGCCGACCTCCCCAGCACAGCTGTCCTTGTGCAGGAGGAGTTACGTAAACTGAGAGCGCCGGCAGCGCGGCTCCCCCAGGGACACTCCTGCTGAGTTTGGGCTCAGGGGGTGGCTGTGGGGGTTTGGGGGAGTTGGGACATCCCCTGTCCCTGACAGGATCCGTCCTGAAGCTCATCCTTCCTGGCTGGGCTGAGCAGACCCCATTTCCCTCAGCCCCTGCTGTGTCCGAGGGCTCAGAGCAAAGCTCACAGGGTCTGGCATCTGAACTCTTGGCAGGGCTTGGATTTATTTTCTGATACCAAGAATATTTAGGGCAAAAACACTCCAAAGGGTTCATTGAGCTTCAGGATCTCATTTGGACCCAGGAGAGGCCCAGTGTGGTGCTTCACTGAGCTCTGCCATGTGTCACTGTCACAGTTCCATCTGAACACTCAGCCCACTGCAGGGTTAAATTTAATGTACAAATGCTACAGAAAACTGTCCCCTTGGTGTTCATGAAAAGCAGGCCAGGCTACTTTCGTCAGAAGGTCTCTTTAAGGTAAATTAGACTTTAAAAATGTAGACTCGGAATCTTTTTTTAAAAAGTCAAAGAACGTTGAAAGCCCTCATGACTAAAGATACCCAAAGACATGGCAAAGTGGCAGCGTGCCATGCTCACATTGCTCACGGCAGGTTGGGCAGAGGGAAGAGAGAGAACAGGCAAGCAGCAAAATCAGGACAAGTTTCAGGAGTGTGTTGGAAAACTCTGTTCCTCTGCTCTGCAGTCAGTGCCCAGGCCAGTGAGAAATCACAGAGGGGTCTGAGATCCACCCACAGCTCAGTGCAACAGGCAACTCAGCCTCTTCCAAACCTCTGCCTCTCCCAAATCATGAGCTGGTGTTTGGGTGCAGTTATTGTGAGCCCTGCCTTAGTCTTTGCCTGATTCCAGCCCCAACTGTTCAGGTCACCCCCTGTTCCCATGGCAGCTGCTCACCAAGGGCAGGACTGGCCTGGGCTGGGTCTGTGTGCAGCCTCATCCTTGGCTGGCTCTTCTGCCCTGGACACTGGGGAACCCTCATCTCTGGTGAGGTGTCCTGCAGGGATTGCTGCTTTTCATCCCTGCACAGACACCCCAACACTCCCACCCTGGGCATCCCTGGGAGCGCTGTCCCAAGGCTCCTGGAGCTCTGGCAGCCTTGGGGCTGTGCCCATTCCCTGGGGAGCCTGGGCAGTGCCAGCCCCCTCTGGGGGAGGAACCTTTCCTGATCTCCACCCTAACCCTGCCCTGGCACAGCTCCAGCCATTCCCTGCTCACAAGTGAAGAGATCAGAGCTGCCCCTCTGCTGCCCCTCATGAGGATGTCAAAGACCTCACTGAGCTCTCCCCTCAGTCTCCTCCAGCTGAACAAACCAAATGCCCTCAGCTGCTCCTCCAGGCCCCTTCAGAGCCTTCCCCATCCTCGTGGCCTCCTTTGGATGCTCTCCAATGACTGAACGTTTTTTTTATATTGTTGTGCCCAAAACTGCCCCAGCACTGGAGGTGAGGCTGCCCCAGCCCAGGGCAGAGCAGGACAGTCCCTCCCTGGCCCCAGGACAGGGATGTCCCTCGTGGCTCCAGGGCACTGCTGATGTTCTGTAGAGCTGATGGGGATGGAGTGATGATCCCCATTGGAAGAGTCACCCTGTTGCTTGTTCCTCCTGCGCCCTGTGCCTCTCAGGGCTGGAGGGGCTGTGCTGTGCTGTCCTTGCTGCCCACAGGCCTCCTCTGCCTCCCTTGGCTCTGCTGGCTCTGATCCCAAGGCATGGGAAATGCTGAGCTGTTCCCACACAGCTCTGAGCTGTTAGAGATCCACCATCAGAGCCCTCCAGTGTGTCTCTCACCGATTACTTAGAGCTTCCCCTTGATCTGCACAATGAATAAATGTCCTAATCCCATAGCAGAGATGGGGAAGGGCTGAGGGAGAAATGTCATTTCACCTGAAGCCCTAGGAGCTGCCCTCACAGGGCCTGGCTGCATCCATGCCCTCAGAGCACATAATTCCTCCCCCAGTCATTTTGAAACTCCTTTGGCACTGGAATATGCAGGGTTTGATAAACAGGAGCACCAATAACCTACATAGGCAGTGAGGAAGTTGTAATGGATTATTCTGGGCCTGGCATCTCCTGTCCTGTCAGCTCCTAAGAGGGATCTAATGACTCACAGCTGGAAATGGCTCTTCCTCCATTTGTGTTTCATGGATGATTTGTTTCACGCATGAGAAGTCGAGTGTGACCTAGCACAGAGTAAACCACAGCTCCTGAGAAAACACCATCCTAAATCCAAAGCCTTGCTTGAGGCCTCCCCATCCTCCCCTGTACCCCACACACTCAGGAGTTAAGAGCAGGAATAGGAAACTCCTGGAGTGCTGCACACATGGGATGAAGGTCTGGGGCCAGGCCAGGTGCTGTCGGGAGCTCCTTTCCTCCTCGGGTGCCCTGTGCTGCTGGAACCCCTGGATGGCTTTGGGTTGTGATGCCATTTTGCACTGGGGACTGCAGAGCCCCCTCCTTGTCATTCTTGTTCTTTTTCCCCGTGAGTGTCCTAGGAGGGTTGGACCTTTCCTCTCCCACGGGCAGTGTCAGGCACAAGGAGCTGTGCTCTGTACCAGTGGGGCAGAAAAAAAGTTAGAGGTGAAAACTAGAAAGGAGGAGAAGCGGCAAAGAAGGCAAGGAGGAGTTAAAGAGCTACTGAACAGTGACTTAACAGGTGCAATCCTTCCTGCAGGTGTCCAAATCCACTACAACAGGAGCACAATTCATTGTGGGAGCCCATCCCAGCTTCCAGGTTTTCCAGTAAAGCTCAGCCTTGCTTTCCTAATGATGGCCACAAAGGAGATTTCTTTCCTCCCAAGCACAGTTACATAAGGTCACCTTCCCTCTTCCAGGAGGGGACAGTGCTGGGGGGTGGGAGCAGAGGGGGTGGCCCAAGACAGGGCCAGCCCTGAGCATGGCCCCAAACCCAGCCCAGCACCCCGAGAGCAGAGCTGTGGGGGGGCTTATGTAATGTGTCAGAACTTCGCTTTGTGCTCCCGTCAAACCACTTTTTTTGGCTTCATCTTTTCCTTGTGAATCCCTAGTACAGATTACGTGAACAGACTGCAGAGCATTATTCAGAAGAGCTTAATTAACCTCAGTGAGGGGAAGAAAAGGAAATCGTAGAAGCTGTAGGGTAAAAAAAGATCATATTTAGACAAATAAGTGCAAATGACCCAGATGCATCAATTTCCTTTGGAGCCAGGCAGGCAGGCTGGATGCTGTGCAGAGGCTGCAGGTCTGAGCCACTGCTGCTGCTGCCATCCCCACACTGCCCCAGGTCCTGCTCATCCTACCTGCTCCCAGCCCTGCTCCATCTGTCACCTCCTCTCACACAGCATGCAGGACCCCAGGAGAGCAGCTATTCCCTTTGCAGGATTAAGCACACTCAGATCATCTCTGATGGATGTTTGTCTAACCTTCTTTTGAAAATCCCCCAGGAATGCCATCCCAAGACTTCCCTATTTTTTCTGCTCTACAGTTTAACTACTCTTCTAGATAGAAACATTTTTTTCCCCCACATTTCTAATCCTGTTCTCCCTTGTGGTAAATTAATCCAAGCCACAATCAGAATGGAGAATAATTGATCACCAGGAGCAGCTTTCACATACTGGAATACCAACAGCACATTCCTTTTTAGTTATGGCCTTTCTAGATTAAACAGCTCCATTTCTTTGGCCTTTCCCCACTGATAGGGTTTTGAGAGTCGTCTTTGGGGTTTTTATATTTTCTTGCTCTTGCCCAATTTAACTACAAGAACTAATCTTGTGTGACATTCAGAACTGGCCAGTGCAGAGCAGGCAATGGTCACTGTGGCTACGGGCAGGATAACAAACAGCACCAAATGAGCAGAGCCAGCCTGGGAACAAAGCTATATCCCAGAGATTAATGATTTCTTCATTTCTCTCATTCTAATTCTCTCATTTATCCCTGGATAACCAGGAGCAGGAGCAGCATTCCTGTCCCCCACAAAGCCAGAGCTCCTCTCAGTTTCTGTAGCAGATAAATTTCCATTTTTGTGCACGGATCTGCTTTGTCCTCCTGCCTTGCAGTACTTACACCAGGCTGGTGGAACAATCCACTTCCCTCCTCAGCCTCACTGCTGCTTCCCTTAATCTCATGTTTTCTTTGACTCCATGGATATGCTGGGAAAGGACAGAACAGTGCTGGACAGAGTGGTGTGAGCAGCAGCTCCTGCCTGAGCACTGCTGCTGCACCTGGCAGAGAGCACACAAGCAGTATCCTTTCACAGCCTCAGTGCCCTCTCAATTTCTATCCTCTTGTCCACATGCATAAAAAACTCCCTAAAACAAGAGTTTGGCCTTGTTTGTTGTCTGCTGTAGGCCAGATGAATACCTGCATTTTCTTGAGCTCAATTACAGCACAAGGAGTTTGAAGAGGGCCCTGCTTCACTAAGTAGCTGGGTACTGTCTGTTATTATTTAAAAGCTGTGATAAAATATCCACAGATCAAATAATTATTGTGCTTCCCATATTATGAGTGTTAAAATTTAGTCAGTTAGAAAATAATATCCATTCACTGAGTGTTGGCAAGAAGAAGGGAGGATGATAATAGGAAATGCTGAGCCCATTAAAAATTAAATTATCCAGTTACAGTTGTTAATCTGTGGACTGAACTTTCTGAAACCAGCTGTGGACAAAGTCCTCCATGTCCAGGCATGTGCTGCTCATGAGATGTTTGTGTGGGGAATAAATAAAGTGTGGCTTACAAATTCAGGGTACCAGTGTGGAGTTCATGGCCAGCAAGTGAGGAATGGTCCTTCTTTTGAAGGAAGGCATTGGGAGAAAAGATGATCCATTTCTTCTGGAGTCATTATTGAATTTCCTTCTCCAAATGATGGTGGAAGTGGCAGACAGGAGCTTTGTGTTCTTGTCTTTCCCTCGCTCAGCTCAAGGCCAAACTGCAGCATTTCCTCCTCTGCAGCTGAGCTGCTGCTTCCCCACTCCTGCATTTCACCAGAAATAACCTGTGGGGCCATTTGAGGCACTGGAGATTCCATTATCTCCTCACTGCTCCTTCAGGAACTCCTGGGCAACACCTTTATCTTCACATCCAGTTCTCAGGAGCCTCACCAGAGACAGGGACAGCTCCTGCTGCATCCCAGGAGGGGAAATGTGTGGGCCAGCTCGGTCAGACATGTCCAAACCCATGGATTGTCCTCTGGAAGTACAAAGCTGGGAAAGCATTCCCTTGGCAGTAGCTATTAAAAATAGCTCATAATGTTTTCTGAGTCAAAGTCGGGGGGATAAGAGGGAGACAATCAATTTAGTGTGTGTAAGGAAAGAGGCAGTGCACAGAGCCTGGGATTTTCAGAGCTTGTCATTGTTGATTCTTGTAGTACCTTTATGAACAAATCTCTCCACAATCATGAAGATTGCCTGGAAAAGTCCACTGGATCCACCCTTGCAGGAGCATGGTGGATCAGGAGCATGGTCTGTTGGGGCTGGTTCTGGAAGTTCTCAGCAGCAGTGAGAAGGGGAATGTCTGCTGTGCAGCTGAGTCAAGGAGCACATCCGTGTTCCTGTGAGATTTGGTATCAGGGTTTTTGAGAAGGTGGTGCAGATAAATGTTCTCTGAGAAGGTGGTGCAGATAAATGTTCTCTGAGAACATGGTGCAGGTAAATGTTCTCTGAGAACATGGTGCAGGTAAATGTTCTCTGAGAAGGTGGTGCAGATAAATGTTCTCTCTCAGAACAAGCCCCAGCCTCCCATTAACACCATGTGTGGTTCTGACCTGATTGATCAGGCCCTGTGTGGCTCTTGCAGCCTTTCCACAGCACCAAGGGAAGAAGTGATTTCCTAAGTTAGGACGAGACTGAAAAGATTTGCTGTTGCCTATTCAGCCTGAAATACCTTTTTCTTACATTTTGGACTGCCACAATTTCAGGCCTATGCCAGAGGAAGCTTTTTGTACAAGATATTTGTTAATGGAATCCCCCCTCTCCCCCCCTGCCCAGAGTGTTCCAAAGGAAGGAGTCAGGATTTAAAGCCTGTGAGCTTCTGGCCAGTCTTGTGATAGTTAATCCTGTCTGGCAGATTCATGAGCAAGTTTGCTAAATCATTATGATGTAGAGTTTATTTTCCAAGATTAATTTGTTTAAAATAGTACCTACTGCTTATCTTGAAAAAGCCTCACTGCTAAATATTATTTCAATGAAAAAACGCTGTACATTGCCTTCATTTTTCCTCTCAGATGAATCCTTTGACATAGCATTTATCTTTTGGGCTTGCTGAAAAATCCAAAGGTATTTAGGTTAAATTGATTTAATATACCTAAACATTGCTTTTGAGAGTGGTTAGAGGAAGGAAATCTTGATTGTGTGTTTCTGAATTTGGCTTTAAATAAATTGAGTCACCTTGTGTGGCCACAACTAGAGAATTAACATTCTGTTTTCTGATGATGATCATCTTCTGTTATCTGAGATAACAGGCACAGAGATGTGGGGCCAGTGGGGAATTTACTTTTCCCAACGCAGAGAAATGAGCTGTTGCTGAAAAACAGGGAATAACCAACTAAGAAAGGAGCATGAACAGGCTTGGTTGAAAAGGTTATAACTATCAAGGAGAGAAAAAGAAAAAAACCCCAAAACTCGAAGCTGGATCAAAAGGTTAAATCCAGGGTGGAATGAGACCAGAGGTAGGTTGGGAGTGCCTTGAGCTGAGATCACGGTGGTTTCTCACCAGTGAGCTGTGTTTGAATGGGAAATGGGCCCCAAGGAGCAGGGGCAGAGACCAGTCCCCCCTGGGTGTGGGAATGTGTGTGGAAAACAGATCTGGGCATCCTGTGCTGCCAGAGCAGTGATGGATCCAGACTGGTGCTTGTGCACAGCCTGGTGGGGCCCTGGTGGGCCTGTGCTCACATTTCTCACTCCATGGAGCAGAACCTCCCACATGGAAATGCTGGAGCCATGGCACCTACTCAGAGGCATTTCTCTGTGCCTACAAACTGAACTTTGCAGCTCAAGCATGTGTGTTGTGTTCCTCTCTGCTCATGGTCTGACCTGTCTGGCCAGCAAGAGATGTGTTCACAGCAGGTGAGGCTGGATGGATCTGACCAAGATTTCACCAGCACTTCTTTCTTTTCCTAAGCTCTCTCAGGAACTGAAGGATCTGACCAGATATCACCATCACTTCTTTCTGTTCCTCAGCTCTACTGAAGGATCTGACCAGGTTTCACCATCACTTCTTCCTCTTCCTCAGCTCTCCCAGGAACTGAAGGATCTGACCAGATTTCACCATCACTTCTTTCTCTTCCTCAGCTCTCCCAGGAACTGAAGGATCTGACCAGATTTCACCATCACTTCTTTCTCTTCCTCAGCTCTCCCAGGAACTGAAGGATCTGACCAGATTTCACCATCACTTCTTTCTCTTCCTCAGCTCTCCCAGGAACTGAAGGATCTGACCAGATTTCACCATCACTTCTTTCTCTTCCTCAGCTCTCCCAGGAACTGAAGGATCTGACCAGATTTCACCATCACTTCTTTCTCTTCCTCAGCTCTCCCAGGAACTGAAGGATCTGACCAGATTTCACCATCACTTCTTTCTCTTCCTCAGCTCTCCCAGGAACTGAAGGATCTGACCAGATTTCACCATCACTTCTTTCTCTTCCTCAGCTCTCCCAGGAACTGAAGGATCTGACCAGATTTCACCATCACTTCTTTCTCTTCCTCAGCTCTCCCAGGAACTGAAGGATCTGACCAGATTTCACCATCACTTCTTTCTCTTCCTCAGCTCTCCCAGGAACTGAAGGATCTGACCAGATTTCACCATCACTTCTTTCTCTTCCTCAGCTCTCCCAGGAACTGAAGGATCTGACCAGATTTCACCATCACTTCTTCCTCTTCCTCAGCTCTACTGAAGGATCTGACCAGATTTCACCATCACTTCTTCCTCAGCTCTCCCAGGAACTGAAAGATCTGACCAGATTTCACCAGCACTTCTTTCTCTTCCTCAGCTCTCCCAGGAACTCCCTGCTGAGCTCAGGCTCTCCATGTGATCTCACCATGATCCCTGTCTCCCTTTCCCTGCAGGATCTGATCCGAAGGGATATCCTGTATTACAAAGGGCGCATAGACATGGATAAATATGAAGTGGTGGATATAGAAGATGGGAGAGATGATGACTTCAATGTCAGCATGAAGAATGCCTTCAAACTGCATAACAAGGAGACTGAGGAAATGCACTTATTCTTTGCCAAGAAACTGGAGGAGAAGTTACGATGGCTTAGAGCTTTCAGAGAAGAAAGGAAGATGGTAAAAGAAGATGAAAAGATAGGTGAGGAATGTGGAAATGAATCTGAAAGGAGGTTGTTGGTGGTGTTTAATTTAGCCCCAATGGGTGGAGGAGCCCACGTTTTCTTTGTGGTAGCATTGCAGTTCAACTTTGTTGAAATGTCCTTGGTTGCTCTCCTAGTCATAAATAGGTCTCTTTCCTAATTTCAGTTACTGTTCTTTTTGGCCCTCGGTAAACAAGTTCTGCCCATAGCTCAAGCCTGGAGCTCTGTGGGTGTGTGGGAGAGGGAAGTCTTTGGCCATCCACCTTCATGGTCTCCTGGCTGCATCCTCCTGCTCTGGTTAAGGATGTTTCATGCAGCGGGGAGGCAACAAAGTCAGTGTCAGCCCTTCCCTTGCACCAGCCCCTAAACTGACTGTGACCAGTGTCAGTCCAGGCTCAGTTTGTTGCTCAGCTCTAAAGCATAGAGCTTATTTATGACACTGTATAAATAAAAATTGCTCTAATCTTACTTTTCATCCAGCCCCTGCACAAGTGAGATTAGAAGGAGGCCAAGAAGGAGTTGCTTTTCTGTAGAACACTCAGAGCATTCCGTGTTTGGAAACAGTGCAGAGCATCCCCCTCCCCAAAAGGAAACGAGGCTTTGTGAGCAACCTTCTGAATTGTGTTTGCCGTGTTCCCTTTTCCAGGCTTTGAAATTTCTGAGAATCAAAAGCGGCAAGCGGCAATGACAGTAAAGAAAGTCAGTAAGCAAAAAGGTAACCGGCAACACGCTCTGTGCCTGGTGATGTGAGGGTGGAGCGGGCTGGGCTGAATCCTGCTGGGTTAGGATCCAGCATCCCCTCAACTTCCCCCTCCCTTCTCTTTTTATATCAAATACCGTTTGTGCTTTGTATCCTTCCTTAATGTATCTGTGGGCCAAATTAATCTCTGGTCGAAGGTGGTTGAAAGCCAGTGGAACTGCACCAGAGATGAATTTGATCTCGTGTCTCCAGTCTGATGTCCAGAAGCTGTCCCTGGGGGCAGAAATCTATCTCAGTTGTTTATCTCAGGCTGAAATGGGAGTGAGTGTGGAGGTGTGTCGAGGTTCTGCTAATTCCCAAAGTCTCCCATTAGTAAAAAAAAAAAAAAAAT
>VXBB01024941.1:337784-353552 GCA_013399915.1 Illadopsis cleaveri
GTGAGCTTTGGCGTAGGGAGGGAGCCTCGGAGCCGAGAGGTCAGGCAGGCAGGTTCTGGAGATTGGCCAGCCCTGGCACATGCTGGTGCTGGCGTGTGGGACCCGGTTATGAAGCGATAAGGAGNTTTCTAACCATGTGACCTGTTTTATTTTATTTTACTCCATTAGTTGGACATCTCTTTTTGTTGGGTTTTTTTTTCCTGTTTTCCTCCATTTCCATCCAAGTCGTCATTGGCATCCCAGAATGCTTTCTCGCTTGTGTGACTCCGTCATGGAACTTCCTCATGGACTACATTGGTGTATATTTTCTTTGATTTTATTTATGGGGGNCATGACGAAGAACGACTATTGACCCGATTGCTCTTTGACTGATCTGTTTCTTTTTCCCCCCAATCATCGATGCAGGTGTGAGCTACTCCAAGTCGGTTCCTCCAGCCTACCCACCACCCCAGGATCCATTAAATCAGGGACAATACATGGTGACAGATGGCATATCCCAGTCCCAGGTCTTCGAGTTCACCGAACCCAGACGCAGCCAGGCACCATTCTGGCAAAACTTCAGCAGGTTAACACCATTCAAAAAATAATACCTAGAGAGATGGAGAATTTTAACTTAAAAGAACTAAAATTTAAAAAATAAAAATAAATNGGAGGTCTCTGCTCCCTCTCCCTCCTCTCTGTCCCTGCCCTGGCTGTCCCCGAGTCCCCAGCCCGGGCCTGTCCCCGTCCTGCATCCCCGGTGTGACTCGTGCCTGTCTGGATGTGCTCCCTGTGCTCCCGCTCTGCTGCGCAGTATTTCTCTGGCTTTAACTGTTCTCCTGTGGGCAGGTGAAACCCAGCAGAAGGGCAAGCAGCTGATTAGGAAGTGAGAGATGGGTTTTCTCCTCGGTTCATCTTTTGCATTTTTTTAAGCACTTGTCTTTTTCTCAATTCGGTGTGATTTGTTCACACTCGGAGTAAGACTGAGAAAAGAGAATCAGGGGCTTTTCTTCTTTTTGCTTTGTTTCTGTGGGCTTATCTTTGATTTATTTTCTTTTCAAGCTGAGACACTTGAAAAGCCCACTCCTATCTTTGTTTTCCATGCAAAGATAAAAGCTTAAAAACCAATGGCTTCATGCCTCCATTGCAGAGAGGAAAATTGGCTCCGAGGCTCCGACAAGCGGCCAGTTTTCTGTCTTCAGGAACTAAGGTCCCATCCTTTGGCCACACTCAGCCTGCACAGCAGCAAAGCACTAACTGCCATTTGCAGGAGCAGTGACCCCCAAAGTGAGGCCCCGTGGCTGCTCTCAGTGCCCACCCCAGGCCGGGTCCCCCTGAGCTCTGTCCCGTTAGCGGAAGGATCCTCATCAGGCCCCTGGGGCAAACCCCGAGCTGCAGAGGAGCTGAGAGCTGCCCTCCCTGCAGGAGCTCTGGGTGTGCCTGGGCAGTGTGGCCGTGGTTCTGTGCCCAGCCTCAGCTGGTGCTGCTCCAGTCCAGCCCCTTGGAGGGGTCAGTGCAGTGGGTCTGGAGTGATGGATCAGCCCAACCCTCCAGGTCTCTTTCTCTCTCTTTTTCTCCCTCTGGAGATTCACAGCTCTATTTTTAAAGACCCTTCCTACAATTTCAGCCTTAAGTACATTTGTTTGCAAGTGCAGGAGCTTATGGTTAAGCTTGTAAAACAGACCATTGTCAGGAGGAGGATTTTCTTTTTTTTCCTAGGGCAAATGAGACTGTTTAACTAGATTTAGAAGATGAACTTGAAATCTTTGCAGAGCTATTCTGCAAGCTCCTTTGAAAATGTGGGATGAAGTGATTGATCACAATATTTGTCATTTTCTTTGGAATCTGATCCACCACATGAGCCCCCCAGGACAAAGAGCATGGAGATACTTCTTTCTTTTCTTTTTTTCTTTTTTTTTTTTGCCACTAAGAATACCAAGTGAATGGGAAGAGCAGAGAGTGTGGTTTCATTGTTTCCATGGAGCCTGTTTTATTTCAGGGCATATCACAAGGGTGGCATTATTTTTATTTAAATCCAAAAATAATCTCTCTTATACTTTTGAGTAGTCTAGAAACTATCAATAACCAGCAAAGCCAGATTAGTATTTTGGAGAGGGGCAGTGGCCCCTCTGTGACAAGCAGCAGGCAAACACCAGGATTCCCAAATAGGAAGCAACCCAATTTTATATCAGAAATTATTTTTATGCTCTTTTGTATCTTTGCATTTTTATGGCTAGATTTTAATATGGGATACATAGCAAATATTGTTTTGTTTCTTTAACAGAATGGGTATTTAAAGCAGTGCATGAGATGGGTTCTCGTCAGTTAACTGGAATGGTTTACTCTTTCTGAATGGCTGGGGAGAGGCAGAGAGAGAGAGAGAGAAAGAGAGAGAGATTCCAAAATGATGTCAACATGATGAAAATTTCACTTACTCCTTTTTGCCTTTTTAATTGCTTAGGGAAAAAAAAAAAAGCCAACAAGTAACAAGCACATTAGTTAAGCCTGTTCATTTACTGTTTTGTGCCTCAGAGAGTGAGAATGAGACATCCATAATTTTTATGAGAAGATGCTTCCTAAATATTCAGCACTAGGAAAAAAGAAACACCACCGCCACACCATTATTTGCATCATAAATCAAGATCTGACAAGGCCACTTGTTGGACTCGCAGCTTCTTTGTTAAGTGGGAAGCCCGCCCGGGGCAGCGCTGCTCGTGCTGGCGCTGGCACAGCGGCCGCAGGGACGAGGGGCTTGGCTCTCGGGCCTTCAAGAAAGCTCTTCCCCTCCATAAATTGCCAAGGTGCTGCAGGAGATGGAGCATTGGCACAAAGAAGAACCAGCACTGGGTCCCACTTGAGCACCTGCTGTGGCTGTCCCAGCAGGGAGCAGGGCTGGAGCGTGTGTGTGACAGCGCTGGGAGCAGCGCCGATGCAGATGGGGGTGACTTGACTGAGCATCTGATACAGACTTTTCATTCCAATGCCAGACAGGAGGAACCCACTTCCCATTCCATATGCAGAAACAAGAGAGTTGTAACAAACTTACATGTTTACGGTATTTCTCTGGCTGAATCTATACATATATATATATATAAAAATAAAAAGAAACCCTCTTCCCTAGGTAAATGACATGCATTACCCTTAACCTAGACACTAGAACAGAGGATCTAAATTCAAGACTTTCGCCTCCCCACCCTCTCCAAAAAGTCAAACAAGAACCAACCTAGGTGCATCTAACAGTTGTAAATAGAAAATACTACATAGAGAAATATATTTGAAATTTGTTTCAGTTTCTGGATGGGCACCAGCCGTCCATTGCAATGTTATTGATAGTACACTGTGGTGCTTTGGGTTTCTGGTTTTGTTCTCTTTATGCTCTGTCATCTTTTCATTGCAGCTACATTTCAGGGAACATGTATATTTAGTAGCTATTGTAAGTTCTGCATGGCATCACCAAGCTTATTTTTCCTTAAGAAGAAAAGAAGAGTCTGTAGGAGCTTAAAGGCACTATGACGACAGGGACTTGTAGCAGAGAATTTAAAAAAAAAAAAAAAAAAAGGTTTTTAAAATTCTAGTTTGAAGCCAAATACTGATATTTTAGTGCTTTTGGGGTTTTAACAATAAAAAAAAAAAAAAAAAAGAAAAAAAAAAGAAAAAAAGGATTTTGGTAACCCAGCTGATCCGCACTTGCCAGTTTTATTATTTTGTTTATATTGGACTGTTTGACCCTGTCAAACAAGTGTCAAAGTTGTGTGTATAAAACAAAAAAAAAAGTGTTTAAAAAAGTGTTGTAAAGACACTGAGCCTTATGAAAATATTTATGGAATTAAATAAAAATAAGTGAAAAGGCATCTGAAGGCATTTTAAATCATTTTCCTCAGAGCGGGGTCACCCTTCTGCCAAGGCTGAGCACGGGGTGGGGCTCCCGTGGCCATCGAGACAGTCGTGTGCCCCCAAAAAGTAGGATTGTCCTGGAAAAATCCCCCTGCCCTTGCTTTGTGCCCTCCCTGTGAGCAGAGCAAATTGACTGAGGACAGAATCCCTGGCAGGGGCTGCCCCGAGTGCAGCTGGGGCCAAAGGCGGGTTTAAATCCTTTCCCTGTGCTTTGCCCGGCTCCCAGCCCGCGGAGGCACGGCCCGAATCTGCGGCCAGACATCCCAGCTGTGCTGGGAGCAGCCCCAGGAGCAGCCTGGAGCCCGTGGAATAGAGCAGGGTGGGTTTGGAGGGGAGGGAGCCCGGCCACACCCGGCTCTGCTGTCCTGGGCCGAGGGACGGGGGTGTCATCCCTGAAAAGTGCTCTCTGCAATCCCAGGGGCATGTCCCAAGTAAGGCAGGTGAGCTGGGTATTTCTAGATAGCCTCAAAATGGGATTGTAACCAGGAGAACGGGCTTGGGAGCAGTGCTGGTTGTCCCACAGGCACGGGGAAATAGTCACAGCCACATTGCTCCTTTTTCAGCCAGGACTTTTCTCTCTTCCCTCTCTGCCCTGGGGTCCCTGTCGGGGTGAGGAGTGAGCAGGGTTCTATCACACAGGTGAGGGAACCAGTCAGGGCAGTAAAATCTACAAACCCCAGGGGCCTGTGCTCTGAGAGAGTGAGGAGAGAGGCAAAGCTGCACCAAGGCTCCTGTGGGGCCGCAGCCTGAGCAGCTCCAGGAGCAGACTCGCCCAGACCTCAAACATCACAGCTTCACATTTGCCTCCTGCTTCAGCGACGCCCCCAGCCGAGCTTTTTTCTCTTGCTTGCATTGCTTGCAGTGGAGAGGACGCTGGGGCTGTGCTGGGCTCACCTCTCCAAGTGATGCTGTTTCCCTCAGGGTGTGCCTGGAGTCCCTCGGGAGGTGGGAACGGCAGGGACAGCAGGGACAGCACACCCACAGTGCAGCTCCGTATCAAACCTCCCCTTGGAGAGCTCCTCTCCTGCCGCACCCCTGTCTGTGCAGGCCAGCAGAGTGATTGCCAGCATTTGGCACTCCCAGGTTTGCAGAAGGAGCTGTGGGGAAGGGTGGGGAGAGCCGGGAGTGCAGGATCCACTCAGGATGGGCAGTGCACCCAAAGCAGGACCCCAGGCAGCCAGCATGTGCTCTGGGAGCAGGAGCACCCCCGAGGCTTCCTCAGCTTCAGACAAACCCCCTCCCTGCCCTGCAGCCTGCTCCCACCCTGGCTTGCTTCCCCAGTAGTGGGAAGAGCCCTCCACAGCTGGGAATGCTGCTGCTGCCTGTAGCTGATGGCCAACTTCTGTCTTTCGTGTGATTTGTTTGGTTTCAGCTTTTCCAGCTCCCCAGCATTCAGCTACTCTGAACTTTGCTTGCATAAAACAAAAACCAAAACCAAAGAAACCCATTTAAAACCCCCTTCTCTTGGGGGAGGGTTGGGGTGTGTTCCAGGGTGACAGCCCCGGGTGTGTCTGTGCCTCACCTGGAGGACAGGAACGTTGTGTAGAGCTGGAAACATCCATGGGCAGGGTCAGCTCTGGCTCCTCTTGGAGTGAGTGATGTGTTTGTGGCATGGCAGGAGTGTGTGTGAGGGGCTCTGTGTCAAAGCCATCTCTGGATTATCCCTGTGTGTATCTGTGGTGTTACAGACCAGCTTTTACTTTTTAAGGAATGAAACTTTCAATCTGGGTGATGGTGCAGGGATTACACATGGCATGTGTAATCCCAATCCACTCCAAACAATCTATTTTCTTATTACTCTGGAGCTAAGAAGCAGCACCAGGTTCTGCACTAAGTGCAGCAGCAGGGCAGCATCCCAAATGTAATGCACCATCTGTGCTGGTTTATAAGGAACAAATTCCATGTGCTGGGGAGATGAAGTGGGAATAACTGGTGTTTTCAGAGTGTTTCCAAGCCCTGTCCACCAAGGCTTCCACAGTCAGCTGCTAAGGAAGGACAGGAGTTGTTAAACTACAAATATAATCCCCAAAGCTGCAGGTACAATTTGTAAAACTGTCTTTATTTCTCTGCACCTCCCACCTTTTCTTTTGGGAAAGAGATAGAAGGTATTTCTGAAATGCTGTTAATGTTCACATCCTTTTTTCTTCCAGCTCTCTCCAGGCAAAATTCATCCTGGTGAAGATTTGCACCTTCTCCTGTCAGGGACACGGGAGTTTGTCACCTCTTGGAGGTTTGACAGATCTCTGTGCTCAGCCATTTCCCCAGGCTGGAAATGGCTTAAAAGTTTTCCATGTTTCAAGAGCCTCCCAGGGCACATCCCCAAATTTCCCTCCAGCCCCTCCCTGTGCAAAACCAGGGTGTCCCCTATGTTGTGTGAGGGACATGGAGCCCTTTCCTCTTCTCCTGGGACCAACAAAACAGCAACGAGACAGGGAACACTGGGGAGGATTTATTTTCCATTCAGGAGAGCATGTTAAAGGTGCAACCCCTGCAGGAACACACGTCTCATAAAGAAATCATCAGTGCTGCAAGCAGTGCATGGTCTGGGGCATCCTGTCAGATGTGACACTGCTGTGTCACCTCCCAGCTGGGGGAGCTGGGAATGGCACTGGTGGGGAGAGGAGGGGTGGACACAGAGCTGGGGACACAGAGCTGGGGACACAGAGTTAGGGACACACACACAGAGGGCGGGACACAGCTCCTGGACAAACAGAGCTCTGGACACACAAACTCTGGACACGCAGAGCTCTGGGAACAAGCAGCTCTTGTTCACACACGCAGAGCTCTGCACACACACACCCCCATACCATACACCTGTCCTTTATCATTTCTCTGTTCTTTATTCCTGTTTCACAGCTGGATGGGAACAGACACATTTTTGCCAGGATCTGGTTTTTCCACAACAAATCCTGGCACTAAATTCACTTATCAATAACCTCTGAGAATCAGCTCCAAGACATCAGGGCTGCCTTTGTGGCCAGCCCTGGAAGCTGGTGGAGTTAACTTCAGAAGAGAAGTTTCATTCTCTGTTTTTCATCTGGAGAAGCAATTACAGGATCTATTGGTGTATTTGCTTCTCTTCTTAGCTCACCTTTACAAAAGCTGTACAGCTTTTATTCAGTAAATCCTCAGAGGGTGTGGATGTGCATTCAAACCTCTGCAGGGTCATAGGAAATCAAAAAGCAGCTGGCCCTTGCCCACAGCGTGGTTTGCCCTGGGTGGAAATAGTTTAAGACTTAAGAGGTGCCTCATCCTAAAGACAGCAGTCTTTAAGTCTGGTTTTATAGAGGCTGGGTTGGTACCCTGAGCACTGCAGAAATGTGAGGGGATGTCTTGGTTTGGAAGGACTGCTAAGGTCTGCTAAGGAAGGCAGGAGCCTCCCTTGGAATGGANTTCTGAGGGATGGGTCATGGAAGGATAAAGAACCCTGCCCCAGATGCCAATGACTTACATACTGCTGGCTACATCTTGCATTGCAGCCTGAGACAGGGGAGCAGCAGCCTTGAACAAAGAATTAATTTACAGGAGTGGAGTCACTGCTGCTGTGTCACAAAGTTCTTTGTCACTGCTGTTCCTGCAGCCTGGTGAGACATGTGGCCTCTCCAGATGAATGGTCTGGGCAGAGCTCTGCTGAGCTGCACTGCCCAGGCTGGTTTAAGATCAGTCTGATGCTGTCTGACCTGGACATTTGATGGCTTTTCCTTCATCAGTCACTCCTGTGCAGGGAGATTTGAGTCTGAGCAATGGTAGCACGTCTTGAAGTGGAATTGCTTTCCACACATTTGAGCCATCACACAAGTCCTTTGTCCTCTGTTTGGAAGCTGGATAAAGCAAAGTGCCTTTTGTCTTGGTTTAACTCCTCAGCAGCCAAACTGTGCTTCCTCTCTGCCAAAAAAAGAGCAGCCTGACAGCAGCCAAGCTCAAGTGACAGGAAAGTAGGTGCTTTTTACAGAGCCTGGTTTGTACATGGCCCTAAATCAGCAAAGGACAAGACAAGCAAATTGCACTGATAGTGCAATTGTCAAAATCCCTGTCACTTGCTGCCTTATCTGTCCTAAACCACACTGTTCGTATTTTGTGATTTATTTTAATTTATTTGTGATTTATTTTTTGGCCTGGCTGGGACCCAGCTCTGCTGTTGGTGTCCATGGCCAGCTGCAGAGGGCTCTGGCATTGCCAGGGGACACCCAGGTGACACAAACACCCGGGACAGGCCCCAGGAGCCCTCCCACTGCCACAGGCAGTGTCATTACCGGGGTGGGGCTGTGTGCACAGAGAACAGGGGGGGTTTTCCCTGATCCCACCGAGGGGAGCTGTCCCCACCTGCCTTAACAAAGCCTTACCCTGTAGGCTGCTTTTTCAGGGAATATGTGACCAACACTCTGCTTTCCTCAAAGTTTCACTCCCCCACAGATCCAGGGCAGCACGAGAGGAGTCCCTGGCCAGCCCTGCTGCTGCGGTGGTTTCACGCAATTCAGAGGAAATCCCGAATCTTTGGACCAGGAAAGGAAAATAGGAGCACATACAATAAATACCCATAACGGTGCTGGGAGCCCAGAGGGGGCTGTGGTCTCTGGCTCTGCCCCAGCAGGGATTGTTCCCGTTCCCCAAGGGCTGAGCAGGCTCCCCACAGCCCCACCGTGCCTGGTCCTGCTGGATCTCCTCCTGGAGGCACCTCCTGCTGCTGCTGCTGGGGACAAGTGACTGTGATGGGGATGCTGCAGGGGCTGTGACACTCCAGGTTTGTATCCCAGCCCCTCCCTGGCTGCCATTCCACGGCTGTGGAGTTCCCAGCCTGCTGGTCAGCTTGGGGCAGAAGGAAACAGAGAAGCAAGAAATGTGGATGGCCCAAGGCCTGACGTGTCCCAGTGCTGCCAGAGGGCCTGGCCGTGTTTCTCCTGTATGGGTGCACCATTAAAAAGTTTGATTTTGCTGCCTGCTTACAGCTGAGTGGTTTCAGCCTCCAAAGGGCTCCATTAAAGACATCCCTGCTGTGTGGGGGTCCCAGGTGTGTTTGTGGAGCGGGGGGTAACAACACTTCCCTGGCAAAGGGAAATGGGTGCTTGGGTTCTCCTGTCCACTCCTGGCACCTGGGACATGCTGACTGCTGATTTCCAGCACAGGGGACACCAGACTGACGTGGCAGGGGCCGAGTTCTGCCATCTCCTGCAGGGTGGAGAACAAATCAGAGCCCGTTCCCAGAGGCTGCTCAACCAAAGCCCTCGTTCACCCCAGTGCTCAGCCCACTCCCCACACAGGGTTAATGGGGGTGGCTGACACTTGGGGAATAACCAGTGCCCCAAAATCCAGAGAGAACAGCTGTGTGTGAGAGAGAAAACCTGCCCAGCACTGGGGTTTGTCCTGACTCTGTAATTCTTCTGGCTTTTCATGAAGAGGCATGTTGGTGATGGGTAAAGGGGGGTACAGGCCACACCACACTCCTGCAGCAAACACAAAGGCTGATCCAAACTGCTGCAGAAATGCCAGTTTGAATGTCTGAATCCACCCCAGTTATAACCCCTGAACCATTCCCAGGAGAAATTCCAAGGGGGCAGCAGTAAAAGGGCACTGCCTTCAGTGCCAGCATTATTTATCCCTGCACCAAACCACACCAGGAGCTGCTGTGAACACCAGGGGCTCTTCACTTGGATCTGCCAGGTGTGCAAAGAGCCTGAAAACCAACAGAAAAGTCGTGATGGGCTCCCTGTGTGCCAGAGCAAACAGATGGTTTTGATAAATAACCGTGGCTGGGAGCCTTCCTATCCAAACCCTGCAGAGGGGATCCTTCAGGTGGAACTGAGCATGGAGAACCTGCCAGCAAAGCCAACAGCAGCTCTGTCCAGCTGTGCTTGGAGTGAGGAGGCTCCAGGCTGAGGGGGCTGGAAAAAGCCTTGGCAGCAAAGGCAGAATTAATGACAGGGAAGCGTTTGTCTAGGTAAAATATATGGAATTTTTAAAAATTGTTCCTCTTGACTTGTGGCTCGTAACGAATTAAAGCTGCTCTGGAAGACATCTCATTTCTGTTTGGCTCCAGGGACAGCCTGGACAGGACTGGAAGGCTGAGGTGGTGTCAGGGACATCACCCCAGGCCTGCTGGGGCCAGGAACAGAGGGCTGAGGGCTCCCAAAACCAACCTGTGATCAAAGGCAGCGTGTGCAGAGATCCCAGTGCCACTGCAGGGGACACCTGGGGACACAGCACAGCTGAAAGCCCCTTGGAGCCTCATTCTCACCTGGCTGGTGTCCCCAAGGGCCACTTGTGACAGCCCAGCCCCTCTGAGGCAGCAGGAAGGATTTCCACCCAAAGGCCCTGGAGGGGTGGACACAGCCTGGCTCCACAGGCTCTCCTCAGGCTTTTCCAGAGCCTGGACAGCCACCCTGGGGATGCAGGGGCTGGGTCAGCTCCCAGCTCTGGGTTCAGGCTGAGAGGGGGGGCAGGGGCAGGCAGTGGGGGCTTTGGTTGGACTTCTGAGGTGCTGAGGAGCTGGGTCAGGGCTTGTTCTTGCTGGACACCCACAGATTCCCAGCTTTAATCATGGTTATGTTGGCTACTCCCCCTTTATCCTCACTCCTCCAGAGTCAGGGTTTACTCTGCACTTCCAGGATTTCAGCATTTCCCAGGAAATAAAGCTCCAGCCCAAGCATCACAAGGGTTTCAGTGCAGATTTGCTATTTAAAATCCCACCCTCCCCTAAATGCTCTGGGAAGAGCAAGGCTGCTTAGGCATCAGCAAGGCTGCTGGGGAGGGAGGGGATCCCAAGTGCACTTTATTGAGCTAAAAATTAGTTTATTCCAGGAAAACAAAGTCCACATCCAACAAAGGTGGAAGAGGATGATGGCAAAGAGATGAGGACACAACAAACCAGGAGAAAGTCCCTTTGCCCAGACTTTGTGCTGAAACCACAGGCGGGGTGAGGTTCTGCTGCTGACAAAGAAAAGGTTGTTGGGAGGCAAGTGTGTTGTAAATGATATCCTCAGGAAAGCCTGGAGTGCAGCAGAGCTCACATTAACAGGGCAGAATCAAAGAAAGGCTCCATCCTGTGAGCCTTACCCATGGTTCTGCTGGCTTCTTACACAATTAAACTCTGAGCTTGGGGCTGCTCCCGTGGCCTGTTCTTAACCAAAGCTGTCCCACTCTGGCCCTGCGAGGCACTGCTAAAATTAGCTGGGCAAGAATTGCACAGCCCAGCCACAAATTAGCAGATCCAGAGCGTGATGCTTGACATTGCCCCAAAGTCCTCGGCTCCCACTGGAAAATAAAGCTGGTCTGGAGACTGGGACTTGGCAAAGAAGGGAAAGCTCAAAATAGACGTGGCTGCCTGCTCTGGGTACGGGCAGTGCTGGCTGAATGGTTTAATTAGCTCCTGGTAATGAAAAGTAAATTCTGAATACTCTCTCCTCCAGATTTTCATCTTGCCAAATGTTCAGATAATGCACTTTCAGATGGCTGAACTTCTCCTAAACCCCAAACAGTTGGAAGCTCCACGGTAGCAACAATCCCAAGGTTCAGAGCCTGACATTCCTTCCATCCCCATCAGGGCAGGTTGTTCTCAGGCTGGAAAATCATGGGAACAAACAATCCTTGGTTCAGGGGCCAGGATCACCTTTTCCTTTGTGCTCAGCTATAAAGACCCTCAGTGCAGCCTCATTTCAGCCTCAAACTGCTTCCCAAAATCAAAGCTGACATGGAGATGACCCAGACTGCTTGGATAGTTGAAAAATGTCCAGCAAAAAATACCTGAGAACAGCTATGAAAGGCAAATTTAGATTTATTTCACTGAGGGCAACACCCACTGCCTGGTAGTGCCTGCCCAGACACCTTTGCTTCCATCAGAAATAAGGGAGGACAAATCCTTTTCCCAATTCTTTCTCACTAAAGCCCATCTTCACTTAAAATGGGAGAAAAAAAATAAAATGTTTTCTTTCAAAATGAGCAATCGGCACTTTTATTTTTCCTCTTTCTAAGGGCATCATTTCTGACCTCTGTGTGTGGGTCAGAGGGAAGGCAGGGGAAGAAGGGGAAGAAGGGGAAGAAGGGCTCTTCTCCCCGAGAGCAGCAGAGTCTTTGGCTTAAGAAATCCAGGCAGAGCTGCTGAGAAAGTGATGCCAACCATCAGCCATTGCAGGGGTAACCTTTGAAACCATTCCCTTGGTTGCTTGGATTTCTCCACTGTCCATCTGTGCTCAGTAAAACACCTGGAAAAGTTCTCCAGGGAAGCATCCAGGCCAGAGGAGGACCTGTGCTTGAAATCAATAAAACAAAAAAAACCCCATGTGTGTTTTTGAGAGGAGACAACAACTCCCTTTCATTTCTCTGTCCCCACTCTCTCTCTAGCTGTGATCTCTGACAAAAATTGATGAGGGGGTTTCTGACAATAAAATTTATTTATTTTATTGTCATAAATAAACCCAACAGGGAGTTGGGCTGCTCCCTGTTCTGGGTTCTGACTGCCCCTTAAGTGCTTGTTGTTAATGGAGGGAAAAAAGATCAGCTCTTTTCTTCTCCAGAGTGCTGGAAATGCAGAAAATTTGTATTTTTGATGCATGCCAAATTCAGCAGAACAGGGAAGAATTTGACTTTTGCTTTCAGGCAACGTTTTTTGTATCACTATTTCCATTTATTTGTGCAAGTGTCTTCCCTACTTCTGCTTTGTACTGGCAGTTCATAAATAGCAGATAAGAGACACTGCTTTTAGTGTCTGCAAAGTAATTTTGTGAAATCAATTAACACATTAATGAATTAAAGAGTGTTACAATCTCCACATTTCTTCTCCTTGATAATGCCAAACAGTGGAATTGGAGGGCAAAGATTTGCACAGTTTGTTATTGCTGGGAGCTTTGCTAATTATTTTTTCCTGCATTCCTGTCCCAAGAAATGCCATCAAACCCTGGTGAGGAGGGAAAGTACCAAGCAGGGTTTATTCCCCATGTGAAAAACACTCGAAAAAATCCAGGGAAAAGGCATCCCAGATGGAAATCAATAAACCACAGCCCTTCTGGGCCTTGTTACTCCCAAAATGTGGGAGCAGGGCTGGTGCTGGGGCAAGGAGGAGCAGGAGGGAAGGAAAATCTCTCCCAGTACATCATTGCCATGTTGGTGACCCCTCCACTGGGTCAGCTGGAGGTGAGAAGGGAGCTCAGCACAGGGAGGGCTGAGGAATTCCTGCCCCAAGCCCAGCTCTTCCACCTGCTCAGTTTTCTAATGGTAAAGCTGCAAAATACCCAGTGAATTTTGTTTCCCTTCACTTCCCACCTGGCTCCACAGCCTCTCCCCAGGCATTTCCCTGTTTGGGGGAGCAGGGAGCCAGATTCACACATAAAATTATTTCTTCGTGGTTCTTACAGACCTGGGAGCTTACAGACCTGGGAGAGGGGGGAATTTGCCTCCCCATATTTATTATTTTAAATAAATAACTAAAAACTCTTTCAGTGCCTAGAAGAGAGCTGTTTCCATCCTGATCAAACACATCCAGTGGAGCATCCACAAATGTCACCCAGCTGGAAGGAAGACACAAAGAATCCAGAGGGAATTCACGGTGCAACATCATTTTAATTTCAGTGGACACACAAATCACATCCCTCACACAGGGAGAGGGATCAGCCTCCCCTTGGCTTTGAGGGACACAATTCCCAGAGTCAATGGCCGGGGATAAACACCTTTACAGCAACACCAGCACACCTCTGCCCATCCCAGGGTCGAGAATCAGAGCAAGCACAAGCAGAGAAGTGTCTGAATTCCCTCCTCCATCCAGGCATTCCCCTTTTGCCAAGTGCCAGGCTCAGAGGGAGCCAGGAGCTGATGTGGGAGGTGGAGCAGAAAAATGTGTGGGGTGAGTGGAGTTCAGGGGTGTTTCACTCCTTCATCTCTGATTAGCACTCTCCCAGTCTCGGCTGCACTTCTTTGAAATGGTTTGGGAGATGGGAATGGGGGAGATGAGACTTCCAGGAGCTGCTTCCTAAAAGCTGCTGGCTCGGAAGAACTGCCACGGGGGAATTTGGATTGAAACATTGGTGTGACATCACAGCTTTCACCCAAAATAGCAGGAAGAAAACCAAACTTCCCAGCAGGCTCAAAGCAGAGCATTGATGCTGCAGCGTGGGAGTCAAGCCAGACCCTGCCCCTCACTCCCAGAAGGAAAATGGGGCAGGAATTCCTTCCCACACAGGCACAGGGGCAGTGGGAGCAGCAAACCCCAGCAGGGTTTGGGGCTCCCAGGGCTGGCAGGCAGCAGGGAGCAGGTGAGAATGTTCCCTTTGGCTGAGCAGGAGCAGCCCCAGCTTGGCCAGGACATCCCCAAAAAGGAAACCTCACTGTTCGAGTTCAGAATAATTTAATTAAATATTTAGGAAATGTCCAAGAGAGGAAGGCTTTGCTGGGAAGGGCCACAAATCACCACAAAGGTTCCAGGTGCACCAGGCACCGCTCACTGAAGAGATAAAAAGGTGCAGGGGATGCTCTGGGAGGAGGTTGCAGGATCAGCTTTGAAGTTTTGTCATTTTTTCCCTTTTTTTTTTACCTTGCAGAGATAAAACGGTGCAGGGGATTCTCTGGGACAAGGTTGCAGGATCAGCTCTGAGGTTTTGTCATTTTTTCTCTTTTTTTTTACCTTGCACCTGCATTTTTTGCCTTTGTCTCTCAGAGGCTCCTGTGTTGGGTGCCAGCCTTGTTCCCACACAGGGGAACAAGGGCAGATCACAGGCCCAAAATTAACTGCCCATGTTTAAGCTCCAATCCAAAGTCCCCCAAACAAGATGAACCCTTTGGTCTCACCTTTGGAGAGGTTGAATTTCTCTTTCCAGCCCCAAACCAACAACCTGCTTTTGCAGCTTTCACTACAGACACCTCAAATCTTGCTTTTTAGCAGGTGAAATCTCCCTTCAGAGGAGGAAGGCTCTGCCTCCACAGCCCAGATTCCACTGGCTCCTGTTCCAGAATTTCCTCTCAGTTTCCTGCAGGATCTCACATCTCTTGTCCAGGCTCTCAGTCCTAAACCAGCACTGCTCCAGGGCTGCTCCATCCCAGCTTTTGTTATCTCCCAGTCCCTCAGGGCTCATTAAGGGCTGAATTAGACTGTCCATGGCCCTAATTAATCCTTCAGCTCCCTGGGAAGCAGCCAGGGCTTTTTTAACCAGTGCTCCTTACCCGTGGCATCCACTCCCTGCTGTGATCTGGAGCGTGCAATCTGTGAGGGCTTGGAAACCGAGCAGAGACAGGCATCTCTCCCCTGCTGCTCTTAATTGTTATTAATTGCAGTGGCCAGGGCTGGGGAGGGCTGTGAGGGGACACTGCAGGACACGGTGCAGATGCAGCTGGGGCTCGGTTTGGGAGGCTGTTTTCCCAAAGAACACAGGGAGGGTTTAGGTGCAGCCACCAAGTGTGGGGATTTCTGCGGGACAGGAGAGCTCCACACAAGGGCAGAGCCATGGGTAGGACCTGGAGGAGGAAGACCAGGAACATCCCATGCTGAGATCTCTCAGGCATGCACAGGGTATGATTTTTGGGTGTTTGTGCAGGGCCAGAAGTTGGACTGGATGGTCCTGATGGGTCCCTTCCAACACAGNAGCTGTGAGGTCACTGAGCTGTGGGGTCCCCTGGGCTGTGGGGTCACCTCCATGGCAGGAGGCAGGGCTGGGTCAGCAGCTGAGGGCTGGGAGCTGTGGGATCCTCCCGGGGTCAGTTTGGGTGGCTGTCACCCCTGCCTGTGACAGAGCTGAGGGAGCACAGCCAGGCCCAGGCTGCTCTGAGTGCATTAACTGATTCATTTGGCCACAATCCCTTCCCACCCCAGCAGTGCTGCTGTCAGTGACTCCCAGCACACCCCAACCCCACAGCTCAGCTGCTGTGCAGAGGGCAATTCCAGGGAAAGGAAGGGCTTGGGAGCTCTGGGAGCCACCT
>VXBB01024941.1:353891-369013 GCA_013399915.1 Illadopsis cleaveri
GGTATGATTTTTGGGTGTTTGTGCAGGGCCAGAAGTTGGACTGGATGGTCCTGATGGGTCCCTTCCAACACAGCACATTCTGTGATTCTGTGACTTCAGGAAACCACAGAACATCTCTGGCCCTGACAGAAAAATGAGGGTAACACCTCCATGGGGATGCACTTTGGGATTTCAAACAGCTGATCCTGGAAGCTGCTCATTGGCCTTCAGAGTGTGTGGGATGGCTGGGGCAAGAGAAATCCTACAAATAACATGTGTCCATGCTCTCAGTGCACTCTGACCAGCTGGGAACGCACTGATTTCCTCACAGACACCTGGCAGTGCAGACAATTAAAGAGAGAGAACTGTGCTGGAGATGTTCAGGAGGTCAGGGACACTCCGCAGATCCCGAGGGATGGGGCAGCTGGGCTTCACCCTGAGCTCGGCCCCAGAGCTGCCACAGGGAAACCATCCTGCTGTGGGAGGGGAACAGGCTGGGGTATCACAACATCTGGACACAGCAGCTACAGCAGCTGTGCAAGCTCCCTGCTCCCCACAGGACAGATCCAAACAGAGGCACCAGGGCAGCAGCAGAATTCCCCTTGGAACACCAGGAGTGGCCTGGGAGCTGAGCTGTGGGGTCACTGAGCTGTGGGGTCACTGAGCTGTGGGGTCACTGAGCTGTGGGGTCACCTGGGCTGTGGGGCCACCTGATCTGTGGGGTCACTGGGCTGTGGGGTCACTGGGCTGTGGGGTCACTGAGCTGTGAGGTCACTGAGCTGTGGGGTCCCCTGGGCTGTGGGGTCACCTCCATGGCAGGAGGCAGGGCTGGGTCAGCAGCTGAGGGCTGGGAGCTGTGGGATCCTCCTGGGGTCAGTTTGGGTGGCTGTCACCCCTGCCTGTGACANGTGGGATCCTCCCGGGGTCAGTTTGGGTGGCTGTCACCCCTGCCTGTGACAGAGCTGAGGGAGCACAGCCAGGCCCAGGCTGCTCTGAGTGCATTAACTGATTCATTTGGCCACAATCCCTTCCCACCCCAGCAGTGCTGCTGTCAGTGACTCCCAGCACACCCCAACCCCACAGCTCAGCTGCTGTGCAGAGGGCAATTCCAGGGAAAGGAAGGGCTTGGGAGCTCTGGGAGCCACCTCTGCCCCCAGCCCACAGCAGCCCCACGGAAATAAACAGCTCTGCTGCTTAAGAGCTTTACAAACTTATTCTTAGGAAAAGTCTTCCCATTCCTCTGGAGTGACAAAGTCAGGAAGTGATCCCATTGCACAAGTGCACAGAAATCCAGCTGTGGGTTCATTGCTGCCATGGGAAACCTGGGCCTTGCTGAGCACTGGGCCTGCACTGCCAGCTCAGAGACCAGGCCAAGATTCCACATTTCACCACCAAACTGAGAAAAGCTCTGCTGCACATACTGTTACAGGCTGGTCCAGACTTGCCTTTTGTTTTTTCTTCTTGACACAACACCAGAAAAGTTGAACTGTCAGAAGTGTGGTGCAGCTTTGGCACTGCCCACCCACCCAAGAGGCTGTTCAGACCCTGATGGGATTGTGAAGTTCACCAAGTCTCAGGAACTTTTGTTAATACCAGAAACAAGTAATGAACAGAGAGCTGCAAGTGCAGCCCCACTTTCTACAGCAGCACCGAGAAAAGTTAGGAAATTATCCCAGACCAGAATTTGGCTTCTCCTGGCTCTGTCACCAGGGTGAAAAACGCCAAAAAACCAGAGGTGCAGACCTTGTCCTGCCAGTGCTGATACTCCTGCTGGCAGCTGCATTGACAGGGTCCCTGCAGATCTCTCTTCACAAGAAAATACCTGCTCTTATTTTTGAAAATAACCTTGGAGTCAAAACTTGGTGCCCTGCAGAGGACAGGTCTAAGGAGCCCTGGATTCTCCAAGCAGAACACGAGATCCCTTTTCCATGGATCTTTTGGCAGCTGTCCCATTTGCCCAGCAATCCCTCTTGTGTGCTGCCAGCTGAAGTTTGGTGCTGTGCACAAAAGCAGTGCACAGCTGCAGGTGGGGGCACTGCTAAGTAATGGAAATTATCTGTGTCTCTCTCTGTTAACCCCCACCTCTGCCTCATGAACTCGACATCTCTTGGAGTAATTGTCCAAGACAAGAAGGGATTTTTGGTGCAGTGCTTGCAGGACCTCAGGAGGTCGGGCCCCATCCCCGGGTGTGAGGCAGGAGCAGGGCAGGGCAGGTTTGGGGTGCAGCTCACGGGGTGGGCAGCCAGGGCTGACATTATGCAAACAGCTCTGATCAGCACCACAGCCAAGGCCTCCTGCAATCAGGCCAGCTCATGGCTTTAGGCTTCCCACTTGAAATGAAGTTAAAAATAGTTGGCCTTTGTTGTGCTGAGAGCTCGGGCAGTGGTGACCTTTTGTGTCTGCGGAGCCTCTCCCGTGACGCGCCCCTTTAACATTTATGGGATGTGCTCGGCTCCAGCGAGCTGCTCCCGCTGCTCTCCCCACTCTGCCTCCTCAGGACCAGCCCTGCTGGGGAGCAGCAAGGAGTTCAGACAGGTTTGGAGATATCAAACCACTGGGAAATGCTCCTGTTATAAATGCGTATTATAAACGGCTTTTCGCAAATACTAGAATGAATACTATAATGTATAATTCTACTGTATTATGTTTTATTAATAGAGTTTAGAAAAGTGATGAATGTATCTTCTGATTGTGACATAATGTAAATAGTAAAAAGACTAGGTTTTGTTTTGGTTTTTTTTCTTTGTAACATCTAAAACTGACCAAGCCAAAAAGTATGGGAGAAGATCATCACCTTGTAACCCTGCATAAAAAGACTACTAATGTTCTGTTTTCTTATCCAAATGAAAGTAACCAGAAAACCTCAAGAAAAAGAATTATGAGACCCATGTTACCAGACAGAGTGGAGCCACCCACAAATGAATCTATTGGATAAAATGATTAAGGACAACTCGAAGAAAATGTTTAAATCATGCATATGTAACACAGCATCTTTAAAAGTAGAGGTCTGAGGGAGTGAAAGTGTGCTGCTGGCTGACTTTATGCCAGGCACCCTCAGCCGAGAAACTTTTGCTTTTTGTCTCCTAAGTGTCCATTTTTATTTTTTTATTAAACTTATAAATGTTTAAAAGAGAGTGGAACTGGTTTTTCACTCTCCTCTGGCACTCCCAGCACACACAGCTCTGGGCACGGCGCCCGTGCTGCCCTTGTGCTGCCCTGCACCCCTCAGGATGGGTTTGGCTCCCACCTTCTTCTTAGAAAGGTGACTTTCCACCCTCTGGAATGCAGAATTCCCACACACCCTTGCAGGTCCCTGAGGGATAAGCTGAGGACGAATCCCTGTGTTGGAAGAACCCACGCTCAGTACTCACCCAGCACCTGTGGGGTTTTTATCTTCTTTTTCTCTTTTAGGGCCGGGATTAATGCATGGGAGATGCAGTTTTCTCGTGTTCTGACTCAGTTGTTTATTAATTCTTATCTATAACACAGTCTCACAAGCTGTGAGTTCCAGCCAATAAGGTAGAAAATGTCNGAGCAGCAAGGAGTTCAGACAGGTTTGGAGATATCAAACCACTGGGAAATGCTCCTGTTATAAATGCATATTATAAACTTGGCTTTTCGCAAATATTGGAATGAATACTGTATGTATAATTCTACTGTATTATGTTTTATTAATAGAGTTTAGAAAAGTGATGAATGTATCTTCTGATTGTGACATAGTGTAAATAGTAAAAAGACTAGGTTGTTTTGTTTTTTTTCTTTGTAACATCTAAAACTGACCAAGCCAAAAAGTATGGGAGAAGATCATCACCTTGTAACCCTGCATAAAAAGACTACTAATGTTCTGTTTTCTTATCCAAATGAAAGTAACCAGAAAACCTCAAGAAAAAGAATTATGAGACCCATGTTACCAGACAGAGTGGAGCCACCCACAAATGAATCTATTGGATAAAATGATTAAGGACAACTCGAAGAAAATGTTTAAATCATGCATATGTAACACAGCATCTTTAAAAGTAGAGGTCTGAGGGAGTGAAAGTGTGCTGCTGGCTGACTTTATGCCAGGCACCCTCGGCCGAGAAACTTTTGCTTTTTGTCTCCTAATTATCTATTTTTATTTTTTTTATTAAACTTATAAATGTTTAAAAGAGAGTGGAAGTGGTTTTTCACACTCCTCTGGCACTCCCAGCACACACAGCTCTGGGCACGGCGCCCGTGCTGCCCTTGTGCTGCCCTGCACCCCTCAGGATGGGTTTGGCTCCCACCTTCTTCTTAGAAAGGTGACTTTCCACCCTCTGAAATGCAGAATTCCCACACACCCTTGCAGGTCCCTGAGGGATAAGCTGAGGACGAATCACTGTGTTGGAAGAACCCACGCTCAGTACTCACCCAGCACCTGTGGGGTTTTTATCTTCTTTTTCTCTTTTAGGGCCGGGATTAATGCATGGGAGATGCAGTTTTCTCGTGTTCTGACTCAGTTGTTTATTAATTCTTATCTATAACACAGTCTCACAAGTTGTGAGTTCCAGCCAATAAGGTAGAAAATGTCTCTAACTCTTTCCCTGGTCTTTTAAGCATAAATTATCCAATAATGAGATGACACCTATATTATTTTTACTTTTAAACAAATAACTGACCACCTGAGGTCCACAATGAGGACCCCAATTAGAAAAAAAACACCCAAAACCATGAAGAAGAAGGTGAAAGAAGAACTTAGTCTACAATCTAAATCTTCCATATTGCTTTATATATATTACTATATACTAAAATCCCAAACTCTAAGTTTTCCACCCTGTGATATCACACACTTCTATTCAAACTCCACACCCACAATCCCAGTGCTGTCACTCCATTTTGGAAGCCTTTTCCACAGCCTCAGGTCAAATGCAGTGCTTGCTTGGGGGTCAGTGTCTGCTAGAACAGAAAGCCTGACATTCTCAGCTTCCAGAGTTCCAACAAACACCCGTCCCTCAACCTCCTCCCTGGGAATTTTCAGGCCTTTAAGGGGTGAGCTGCCATGCAGAAGATATTCCTTTATGCAGGCTGGGAATGTTTAAGGTTTGGCCAAAAAGGAGCATTGCAGCACATCAGATTTCATAAAGCAAACCCCAAACTTTTGCTGGCAGCACCAAAACCGGGTCAGTCATCCCATGAAGGCAGGCAGGAAAAGCTTCACACTTTGCAGGGAGCCACTGAGAAGTCTGATGGAGAACATGGACAGGAAGAATTTGAGCCAAAATCAAATAATCTGGCATTTTTAATGACCACAGGAAGTGAAATTCAAAACACAAAGGCACAACAGACAGTGCGGACAGTAGCAGATGCCTTAATTTAGTCACTTTAAAATGTATCCACAGGAAGAATTTCCTCAAAGAGTCCAAGTGAGAGAAACATTTATCAGAGCAAAACTGCGAGTCATCTTCAGCTCATCCACCTCCAAGTTCCCAGGAGGCTGGATCTTCTCCAAGCCCTTGGGAGCAGCGGGGACCATGACACGTGGTGGCTTCCTGCCCCAATCCATGGCTAAAGTTGGTCCTGCTTTGAGCAAGTGGAGCTTCAGAGGCCCCTTCCAGCCTGAGAGCCCTCTCAGTTACCTGGAGAGGCTCTTAGAAACTCCATCTTCTGCTATTTCAGAGCGCTGTGCTTGCCCCACATCCTTCTGGTTTTTCTGCTCTGCCCTAATGGTCACACCAAGAATTCTGGAATGCTGTTTCCAAGCAGGTTGTCTGCTTCTCCTGCCCTCTGTGGGACAAGGTGTTCTCACCATCAGAGAGAGATGGAAGGGCTGCATCCCTGTCCTTGAGATGTCACAACTGAGTATCTGGGAAATGAGGGATGCAGCCCTGACAAGCCTGGCTACGGGGCTGCATCCCTGTCCTTTGGAGAAGTTTGTCTTGGTTTAGGAAGACAGGAGTCTGCCAAGGAAGGCTGGAGCTTCCTTTGGAGTGCGACAGAATGTAAAACCCCTGCCTCCAAATTATTATAATTTTAAAATCAAGGGGCTTTCAGGCAAAGATATGGGAATAGGAATAACAGTTCTTTACTAGGAAAATTAAAAAATACAAATGTAGTAGTAGAAAAAACCCAAGCAACCAAAAAAATCTTAGAAACACTGACAGAGTCAGAACACGACCTGACACCCTGTTGGTCAGGGTGTTGGTGTCAGTCCAATCAAGCCCACACAACATCCTGAGCCACAGGATCTGTGAGTCAAAGGAAGTGGGAATGACTGGGAGAAGGATTAGGAGTGACTGCAAATGAATTAAATTTGCTGAAGACTGTTGAGCTTCCCTGAGCCATCTTATTTGGGATCAAGTGTGCTGCAGAGCAGTGCACACAATTCTTATTGCAGGTCACAGCCAAAGAATTCTGTGTTATTAAATTATTTTTTAAAATCCCCATCAAGAACAAAAAATCCTGTCCTTGAATGTGATTCTGACAACAGCAGTGGCGGAAATATATCAGCCATATAAGATAATTCCTTCCAAAGAAACAAGAGCCACCTCAGTTCCTGAAACAAGACCAGGAATAATTTTCTGTGGGAGAAAACAGACACTGATTATTTACTGCCATTGACTCAGAAAAATTTCCTCAGTTACTCCTGACGCATGTCAGGCATCAGACAGCACAGGATGGGTCTCAAAAGCAGCTCAAGCAGAACTTCTCTGAAGAAAGATCTTCTATTTTTTTCCATTCTTAAGTACTGAGAAAATACAAAACCAGGCAATGTATCCACTAGAGAAAATAAGCAGAACATAATCCAAGGAAAAGACACTCGATGATGAAAACAGGAGATGCTGAATGAATTCTGTAATGTACCAGTGCTGTTTTCCAGGAATCAGGGACAGCTCAAGAGACATCCATTATTAGGACAAAGGTTAATGCATTGCAAGGAGTTTGCTCACTTTTCCTTCAGCACAATGAACAGTTGCAGATGTGGCTGAAAGGATTTGTGGCCACTGATGCCCTGAACCATGGAAGTGGCCAAGTGGCTCCTAAAAGTGCCTGGCACTGCTGGGAGAGGATCAACGTGTGATCCCATGGGATCCCTGGGCATGGGAACTGCAGGGATCTGCCGCCTCCCAGGGCTGGGATTCCCCAGGACATCCTCAGCCTTCGGTTTGGGGACAACCAGGTGGTACCTAACAGCCACCTCTGTGCCCCTCTGCTGGGAAAAACCCTCCCAGGAGGTTTCCCACCCACCTGGGGGACTTTCCAGATGCAATGAGGATGCTCCAATCTTCCCCAATCATCATCCAAAAAAACTTCCAAACCTTGAAAGGAGAACTGCCCACACAGTTTATGCCAAAGTGGGGAACAACAGGGGGATTGCAAGAGGAGTCACACACAAGGAAGTGACAGGTGACAAGATTTTGGTCACTTGTGTGAGCACTGAAAAGGCCACGTGGGAAAGGAGGAAAATGATCAGGGCTTCAGTTTGGTCGGTTCTCCACCACCTGCCATAACCAGAGTCAATCACTTCCATAGGGAGGAAAAGCGGGGAAAAAACCAAAAACAAAACTACAACAACAACAACAAAGGGGAAAAAAAGGGTTCAGAATTACACTGAAATGCTGAGCCTTGCCTGAAAACTGGCCCCAGAGGGTTTCTGAGGGAAGCTGAACTAACCTCTGGAAAACAGAGTGCCTGAGCAGCCAGAATCCACCCGGCAGGATTTACCCCAGCAAGCTGCACCTGGGGAGAGCCCAATCTGAGGGTCAAAGCACAAAATTTTATAAACCCAGATGGCAGTGCCTGCAAAGAGCCAGCCTGGAGGGTCCCTTCACATGCAGCACACTCATCCTGGCAGCAGTGGTGGCCTCAGGACCAGGTGCCACCCTCTGCTGTCCCTGCAGGGCTGGAGTTTTGTGGGAACAAGGCTGTCGAGCCTGGTGTGGGGCAGCCCTTCACTCGCTGCCCTGTTAGTGAGGAGCTCTGTGGGTTTTTTAATCCATTAGCATTGTTTTGGAGAGGAGCAAGCAGTGAAACAGCTGGGCTGGGAGAGCTCTGGATGGACAGTACTGCATTAGAAGCCAAAAAGCTCAGGCTCTGCCACGCACCACCAAACTCCACTCTCTATTAAAATGAGCATTATTAACTATTCCCTTCATCCTTGGCTGTCCTCCAGAACAGCTGATTATACAAATCAGCCCTCGATAAAATGAACCTCCTGCATCAAACAGAAATGCAGGGCTCAAAAGCAGTGAGAGGAGAAAAAAAGAAAAACCAAATCTCTTTACATAAATCCTCTGCAAAGTTCTAAGGTCATTTTGCCCTGAAATTCCTTAAGGGAATAGACCAAAAGAGAAATATATAACTGGGCTCCTGACAAACCCCTTCTTTCCACCAAAGCATTTTTGTTCTTCCCACATCCACTCTCAGTTTACAAAGGTTTACTCAGCTTATTCCAATTCCTGCCTTTCCATAGGCATCTATTGCCTGTTGCTTTGGGAATTGTTTCCCAGGACTGGGCATGAGGACTTTGTGAAACTCACTCATATGCTGGTAAACAGTTTAATTTTTCTTTTATTTCCAAAGAGACTGATAAACACCCAGATTGCTGGAAGAATTTCTTAATTCTGAAAATTTCTTAATTCTGATCTGAAAATCTTAAACCACTGCTGGCTGAGAGCAACTCTTGGAATTTTGTCTGCCATTGGTCATTTTGCAGGATAAAAATACTGTGCTCTCTCCTGTCCCTCCATGAAATTCTGTGCTGAGCTAAGCAAGCACAGAGCACCCGCCGTGCTGCAAGGTGGTTTCTGATTTACAGCATTTTAATTATTTGCAGAAACTGGTGGATTTAAAATGATAACGCTGCATTCTTCCAGGAACACCTGGCTGAGGAAATCTCCTCTGTAATTAATAATATTCTTGGGTAAAATAATAATAATAATAATAGTAATAGTAATAATAATAATAATAATAATAATAATAAATATGCTGCTTATGTATGTTTATCCATGGTCCACTCTGCACTCTCTTATATCATGGTCTGTTTATTTGAAGCAATAGACTGAATATTTTTTGCCATTGCCCGGATTTATTTTTTTTTAGTATTTCCCTCTTTTGTGGATTAGCTTAAAATATAACTCAGAATCATGGCAGGTCTTTACATTTTCATCATGGCCTCACCACCCCTCTCAATTTTCTCAGTAAAAAGGAACCAAGCTGTCCTGAGAGCTGTGGGAGAGGCTGGATTGCTCTGCTCTGGATGGGGATGGCAGTCCCTGCACTTGCCATCAGCAGAGATGGCTTCACACACCTCCCTGCCCTGCTCTCCCAGGAGGGGTAGCCATGGTGACAGCTGCATGGCAATGCCCCTGTCAGGTCAGCTCTGCAGTTCCCTCCCTCCAAACCACCACAGCTTTCCCACCTCCCTTGGCTTTGCTGTTTGAGGATAGACAGGGCAGAGGAAATGAAGGATTTGGGGTTTGTCTCCTTGCCCTCTGCTTTGATCCAGCCCTGAGAAGGAGCACCACGCTCTGTGCCACGGCATTTCTCCCCATCAGCTGCTCTTTTTCCAAAAAGCTTGGGAAACAACGATGGGCCAAGCTGTGGGTTTGCCCTGGGCTGTGCAGCAGGGCTGGGAGCAGCAGCAGCCAGGCTCAGCTCTGCTGCTGAGCTCTCTGTGGGCTCCTGATGTGCCTGCACTGAGCAGAGGGCACGGCTGGCTGTCAGTCCTCTCCCGTTTGCACATCTTGACTCTGGAAGTTCTCTGAAAACAGGTCTGGCCATGAGTCACAGCCACTAATTCTCCTCCTCAGCCTCTAAACACATCCATTAATCTGAGAGCTGTTGGTTCTGTGCTGAACTCACCTCACTCCGTCTTTACTAAAGCAGATTTCTTGGAAAAAATCTGCAGCACATCCCCATGGTTTGGTCTGCAATTTCCAGCACATAAGCACAATAAAAATAGATGGTTCAGAGCAGTTCAACCTATAGAGCACCACACTTCAATATTTGTTAACAGCTCCATGTCTTTTTCTAGCAGGGATTCCAGAAAGTTCCTTGAACATAGTAAACAACCTAAAGCCCAAACTGAGCAGCCAGGCAGCTCCTACAGCTGAGCCCACTGTTTTGCAGGGACACCTGCTCAGGTTTTTTTACACAGACACAGCTGAGCCATTTCTAAACATTTCATTTTTTGCATAAATCTGATTTGGCCTACTGGAGGAAACCACAGAAAAAAAGAGAAAAGGAAGGCAAATAGGAGGACAGCAAGTGCAGTGTAGCTGAAGAGCTCAGCACAAACCCTCCAGTGGGGTCCTGAGCAAACTGCCCCAGCACAGAGGTGAACACGAGTCTCAAATCTTTTAAGTTTTTAGAAAAATGTGGCAGAGGCCAGACAAAAACACCTACTGCAGGTTAATAAATCCCTCAGTAAAGGATGGATGCAGGTGCCTTCCATCCTGTGCTGCCAGTGAGGAGGGGGCTCAGCAGGCAGAGCCTCTGTCCCTCAGGGAATTGCACAATGATGTGCACGTGCACAGCTTCCTCAGGTGTCTCAGTTCTTTATCTGAACAGGTAGGAGGTTTGTGGCCCGCAGTAAAACAACCAGAATCCTGTGTCTGCTCCCAGCCAGTGCAGAAAAACAGCCAAAGGTTCTGGGAGCCATTCCTGCAGGAACTGCAGCATTCCTGCACCAGCCTGGCCTGTGACAGTGCAGAGATAACCACCAGCACTAGAGTTCTTTGGATTCCCAGCCTGGATTTGTGTCCACTCCACTGCTCACACACTTCCCCTGCTCCATCACCCCTCAAGGGGCTGCCTGGAGCTGTTCTGGTGATGCCTCAAGTTTCAGCTTTTTTCTTTTTCAGATTCTGTGCTGCCCAGGGGTGCAGCTCTGAGTCTCACATTGTGTCACTCAGCTCCTCACAGAGAGGGAGAGAAAACAAATCCTTTCCTTGGTGGAGACCAAGGGCAACTTTCAGCCCAAAAGCACAAACAAGGGTGGGCTGAGGGGAGGAACAAGAAGGATGGGACCTCACAGCCTGGAGCTGGAGTTGGAAAATTAAACCCCAATGTGCAAATGGACCAAAACTTATAAAAGTGTGAGACCTTGTGTCCATTTGTCCATTTTGTGACCATTCTAAGTCCACCTTGAGTATAACCCTCGTCAAGCTCTTGTCCTGCCCAAGGTGAATCCTAAAGGCCTTTCAATAAATATCTGCTTTATTCTCTAGCTCTGTTCAGTCTCTGTTCCAGGTCAGCCTTCCCAAGGCATCACTGGAGGTGGGGCTGGGAAGGAGAGCCCTTGGGTCCCCCAGGATGGCCGTGGCTCCTCTCATGGGCCTCCAACCTGATGTTCTCTGGCCCACAAATTTTCTTCTGACCCCTTCCCCACAGGGCAGGTCCCAGGGTGGGAAATAGATTTGTAGAGAATTCTCAAAGCCTGACAGAAGGGTCACACAGGATGCATCTGTGTGCAAACTCTGAGATAAAATAAGTTCACTTAGAAACACCATGGAATAGGACAGACATTGTTGAGAGAGAAATGGAATTAGAAACAAGTTTCAAATGATGACTTCGTAAACAGACAAGACATTTTGGAGAAATAAAACTTTGAAAGAGGTATTGTAGTAGGACATGTGAGGGGTAATTTTAGATGATTGGCTTTAAGGCATTAGCAGCATTGTGTGGTGAAAGCTGAGGGGCCAAAAATCGCTTGTAATGTGTTGTAATTAGGGAATAGTTTGGCTTCTGATTGTGATGGTGTGAATTATAACATCTGTACCATCACATCCTTCACATGAGAGTGAAAAAGGAATAAAAGTCTCTAAAATGCCTCTGAAGAGCCCCATCTTTGGGACAGAAAAAGGGATTATCTGACAAAATTGGTGTCCTGATGTTCCCAGGCCTTCCTGTGCTTGGGCAGCACCTACAGCTCCCACAGCACCTACAGCACCTACAGCTCCCACAGCTCCCACAGCTCCTACAGCTCCTACAGCTCCTACACCACCTACAGCTCCTACAGCTCCTACAGCTCCTACAGCTCCCACAGCTCCTACAGCTCCTACAACAGGTCCTAGTGCTCCTTTACAGCAGCCCCTCCCCAGATTGGCTCCTTCTCCAAACCTCTCCCCAGGTGTGGAATTCAAGCTAAAGTTGTCCAACACTTTTTTTTCTCAGCTCAAAGGAGAATTTCTTTCCTAAAGCAGTGTAGAGCAGTACCTTCAGTGCCGGGTATTTGTTGGCTTTTGGCTCAAATGCTGCAATGTTCAGGATCTAAGCTGGGGAACAGGGAGTGAGAGGATTCAGAGAACCCCTGTGGAGGCACATGGCCCCTGACATTTCAAGGCAGTGGGAATGGAGCTGGCATTCCATGAGGAGCCCTGAATGAGAGCAGGAAACCTCCTGAGGTGCAATGTCTCCATTCCAAGTGGAGTTCATCCCGTAAAATCTGGCTGTTCCAGCATGGAGATCCAGCAGTGGGGCTCTTCAGGAGCCACAGAGGGTCTGATCTGGGATCACTGGGATATAAATTGATGTTTATGCCTGGCAGGGTGATCCGTGCTGAAAGAGGAGGAATGGGAGCAAATCTGAGCAAAACTGTAGAGCTGAGTCCAGACAAAATATAGAGGCTTAGGATGTATTTGCAGTGATGTAAAAATATATTCCAGTGGCTGAAATGTGTCTGCTGAAATAATTTTTTTTTCTTATAGGAAACTTCCTTCAACAAAATGCTGTCTGAGATTTTTGAGGTATTTTTTTACTTCAAAGAGGACTCATTTCATGCAGATATGGGTGTCTAAAACAAAGATTTTCAATCTAAGCTGGACATCTAAGCTTGCTCTCCAAAGGCAAAGCAAAGTTCTAAGTTGAGAGGCAGTTTCCAACCACTCCTCTAAATGTCACTTCAGCTTTTCGTATCCTCTGTTTTTAAAATTAACACTGGGAGTGTAGTACATCAAACATTTGCCCCAGCAGCCCAGAATGGTGCTGAGGTCAATTAATATTTGTACACTTTCCTTTTCAATTCATTTCTGCCCAGTGCTGGAGAGGACGAGGAGATGAGCAGGAATTAGAGGGCGTTTGAAGTGAAGTCTGAGCTCAGAATTGTGTGTATTTGCACTCAGCCAGAGAATGGAAATAGTAATGGGTGACCTAAGCCTCCCCTCAAGATTAGCCACTGCAGCAGAAAATCTAAATATAGAACTGAGCAAGGAAAGACTGAGAATTACTCATAAAACTTATCTGATGAATACCTGGTACCTCCCAGGAAAGAATGGGGGTGTTGCAGAAAACTGGGAACTGTTTAGAAGCCACTCAGAAAACTTTTGTGAGCAGAAATGAAGAGGCAAAGTCGCTGAGTAAATTATTCCTTTGACTGAGATTTCATTGTTTGAATCCCTGCTAAACTGGAGCCAGGTTTTAAGGAAATGTTAATTGTGGCCAATTTTGTAGCTTCGCTTTGCAGCTTGCTAAGAAATTAAATGTCACCATGTGCCTGAATGTGCTTTCTGAGAAATGAAGCTCTCTTGAAGTCATTTAAATTCCTCATCTTACTGAGCTTAAATGTTGTTCCTTGAAGTGAAGGAATAATTTAATGAAGTACAGTGTATTTCTGCGTGGCACATCAGAAATGTCCAGCTCACCAATCTTTTATCTTTCTATTCCCACACTGGTTTGGAATGCAGTGAGCACAGAGTGATGGAGCTGAGATCCTTAGTGAGCTCTTTATCCTGGATTTCAGGAGCAGATTTGGCCCCTTTGGGGATCTGCTGGGACAGTGCCATGGGACAGAGCCCTGGAGGGAAGAGGGCCTTGGATGAATTCCAAGGATCAGCTTCTCCAGGCTCAGGAGTGGCACATCCCAGCAGAGGAACACACAGTGCCCCAGCCACACCCAGAAGGCAAAGCAGGGATTGGGGAAAGGAAGGGGAATTTGAGGTTGGAACATCCAAGGAAGCTGAAGGTCACAAATCCATGGGGCTGATGAGAGGCACCCCTGGCCCCTGAGGGAAATGGAGCAGCCAAACCACTTCCCATCATATCCAAGAAGTTGTGGCAGTCCAGTGACATCCCCACTGCCTGGGAAAGGGGAAACAAGCCCATTTTTAAAGAGGGGAGAAAAGCAGGAGCTGGAACTCCAGGCCAGTCAGTGCCACCTGTGCCTGGCAAGAGCACGGAGCAGATCCTCCTGGGAACTCTGCCAAGGTCAGGGCACCTTCCCCTGCACTGAGCTGCTCAAAGTCCCTCCCAGCCTGCTCTGCAACACGCCCAGGGATGGGGCAAATATGTGTATTTCCCATTAAAATCCCTACTTCATTTAAACCCACCACTGTAAACTGCCCACCAGGGTACTGGGGATATTTCTGTGTCACTCATTCAGTGTCACGTGGCTCATGATCAATTTGATCATGATTTGATTAATCATGTAAGCACTAGAAATTAAAAACAAACAAACAAACAAAAACCAAACCCAAACATTTTCCCTATTTATCTCATTTTTTACATGTTTGTTTAAGTTGGAAAAAATGAACCAAAGAAGAATGCTGGGGACCTGCCTCCAGCAACTCATTTTAACCCTGCAGTTTTTCCTCCCCCTCTCACCTCTGCTCCTCAGGAGGGATCATTTCCCTGCAGTGCCAGGGGGACAGGCCAGCAATTCCACATTTCTCACCCTGAGAGAGCAATTCTTCCAGCCTGCTGTGCTCCTCTCCAGCTCTGCAGCTGGGACCAGATGGTTTGGGGACCCCCACGGCACGGGGAGGTTCTGGGATTTATCCACCAGCTGCTCCAGGTGCTCAGCAAACCTCAGCTTCCCTGCAGAATTTCCAGGGTAATTCGAGGGGTTCTGCCCCTGGGGTGGGAATTCTGAGGCACAGAAGGCTCCAGTCATAAGGGTCTCACATGATTTTGGATAGCTGTGCTCTCCATGCACCTCACTCTGCTGGCTGGGTCACTCCTGGGGCATCACGATGGACTGTCAAACCTGGCCTCAGCCAGGAGAAAGCAGGGAAGGTGCTGAGGAGTAAAAGATGAGCCCAAAGTAGTTTGCTAATGATGTGTGTCCTCCCCAGCAGAGAATCTCTGTGTCAGGCACAGGGATGTGATCAATCCCTGGCACTGTGATGACGTTTTAGGATTTTAGCTTTTATATTTTTCATCTATTTGTAATTCTACAATTCTTTAGTGTA
>VXBB01024941.1:369399-382814 GCA_013399915.1 Illadopsis cleaveri
GAGGGGTTCTGCCCCTGGGGTGGGAATTCTGAGGCACAGAAGGCTCCAGTCATAAGGGTCTCACATGATTTTGGATAGCTGTGCTCTCCATGCACCTCACTCTGCTGGCTGGGTCACTCCTGGGGCATCACGATGGACTGTCAAACCTGGCCTCAGCCAGGAGAAAGCAGGGAAGGTGCTGAGGAGTAAAAGATGAGCCCAAAGTAGTTTGCTAATGATGTGTGTCCTCCCCAACAGAGAATCTCTGTGTCAGGCACAGGGATGTGAGGACGCCTTAGGATTTTAGCTTTTATATTTTTCATCTATTTGTAATTCTCCAATTCTTTAGTGTATAGCTCTAAACCCCACACACAGTGTCAGCTGCTGCTCCCCCATTTTGGGCAGACACAACAATTCCTCTCCAGGCCTGGNCTTTGGTCAGACACAACAATTCCTCTCCAGACCTCGGAATCAAGGACACCTCACTGCCTCAGGCCCTGAGAAATGTCAACTAAAGTGAGTTGGGGGGAGCAAACTTGGGGTAAATGACTCCATTACCTGTAATTGGAAGATTAACCCCCAATATGCAAATGGACCAAACTTATCAAAGTGTGAAAACCCGTGACTCATTCTCCATTTTTGGCTGCAGCCCCTGGGGGGCTTTGTCTGCCCTAAATGTACCTGAGAGCCCTTCAATAAACAGAACTCCTTTTTATTCCCTTAATTTTGTGTGGCCTCTGTTTTTGGGTAGTCCCCACAAGGCATTGTGGCAGCCCCAGCTCCTGCAGCACAGGAACAGGGACCATCCTGCAAGTGCAGGGAATCACTTGGGATGGAAACCACTCTGGCTGGAGAGCTCAGGGTGAGTAATGAGCCCTGAGGATTACTCACTGCTGCTATCTCTGAGTTCCCACATTATTGTCACCATCCTCTGGGTGGAAATGCTGGGTGCTCTTCAAACAGGAGAAAATCATTAATGAATGTCATGAAAAGAATTACAAAGGCCTCTGGAGCTGTCTGAGCATGTTGTCAGTGGAAATTTGACCATGCTGTCAGTCCTCAGCCGTGGGGACTCCCACTCCCTGCTCTTCAGCCCTGTTGGTGGCTCTGGCTGAGGCAGGAGATGCTGTTGGGGAGGGTGGTGGTGCCAGGGCAGGGTGGGCACGGGCAGCAGGGCACCAAGGAGCAATCCCACCTCAGGGGGAGGGTGGTGATCACCTTTCTGTTCCTATTTGAGAGCTCAGGAAACTCCTTCACAGCTGAGCTCTGTCCCCCCACTCCCTGCCCAGCTCTCCCAGCAGCCTGCCCTTCCCACCCTGCTCCCCTGTGTGCTGCTTTTTTATCTTCTGTTCTGTCAGAGCCAGGATGACATGCTTGAGAGACAGTGTTTAGTGTTCAGACTCAGATGTTTATTAATTCTTATCTATGTTACAGTCTCACAAGCTGTGAGTTCTGGCTAACAAAGTAAAAAATGGCCTCTATTTCTTTCTTTACAAGGCCTTTTAAGGATAAACTGTCCAATTATGAAATGACACCTAATTTATTTTTACTTTTAGCCCAATAACCAACTATCCATGGTCCACACTGTGGATTTTTATATCCAATTACAAAACACCACCCAGACCCATGAAGAAGAAAGTGAAAAAGGACTTAGCCAACACCCTAAAACCTCCATCTTGCTTTATATATATTACTATATTCTAAAACCTCTTAACCTCTGAGTTTTCCACCCTGTGATATCACACACTTCTATTCAAACTCCACACCCACAATCCCAGTGCTGTCACTCAATTTTGGGAGCCTTTTCCAAGGCCTCAGATCAAATGCAGTGCTTGCTTGGGGGTCAGTGCCTGTCAGCACAGAAAGTCCAAAATTCTCAGTGCCCAGGGTTCCAACACCCCTGGACTCTGCTCAGATCATCTGTAAAATATTCCATGCATGTTTTGGGCCAGTCCCCACCCCTTCCTTCCGAGCCCTGCTGGAGCCGTGCTGGCAGCCCTGGCAGGAAACTGCCAAGGTCACAATGGAGCTTTATCAGTCCCAAACCTGGAAATATTTCCTTTCAAACGTGACCCCAAGTCAGTTCCCACACCAGGCTGCTTGGGACCTCCCTCTCCTCCCCCAAGTCAATCCCAAGGTGTTTGGGGACTGTCAGCCACCAAGAAGGGGCATTTTCCCTAACAAGGCAAAGCTGAGTGTAAAGCACAAGCCTAACAAAAAACCCTGCCCAGGGACTTCCCCAGCCAGGAGGGAACAGGGAGAATGCTGGGTGGTGAAACAAAGGTGAGCTAGATCTTCAATTCATCCCTAGATCTTCAATTCATCCCTAGATCTTCAATTCATCCCTAGATCTTCAATTCATCCTTAGATCTTCAATTCATCCCCAGATCTTCAATTCATCCCCAGATCTTCAATTCATCCCTAGATCTTCAATTCATCCCTAGATCCTAAATTCATCCCTAGATCTTCAATTCACCTCTAGATCTTCAGTTCATCCTTTGATCTTCCATTCATCCCTAGATGTTCAATTCATCCTTAGATTATCAATTCATCCCTAGATCTTCAATTCAACTCTAGATATTCAATTCGTCCTTAGATTTTCAATTCATCCCTAGATCCTAAATTCATCCCTAAATCCTAAATTAATCCCTAGATCTTCCATTCATCTCTAGATGTTAAACTCATCCCCAGATCCTAAATTCATCCCTAGATGTTAAATTCTTCCCTGGATCCCAAATCCATGCCCAGATCCATGCCCAGTGGGGCGGGCAGTGCTCTTTTGGCAGCTCTTGGCTGTGGCCCCCACCACAGCCCCCATGGAATGGCAGGTCCATCCCACATCCCTGCTGGAACAGGAGCACCAAGGCTGGGGAAAGCCCACACCAGGCTCCTGTTCCTATCCTCACCCTCCTCTCTCACAGCTGCAGCCAAATCTCAGCTTTAATGCAGTTTTCCCCTCTGAAGGCAGCACAGACGTGGCAATTTGTTCCCAGATCATTCTTCAGATGATTTTCTCCCCTGTTAAATGAAACCCCTGGCCCTTGAGCACCGAACTCCCTCAGACAAGGCTGGCCCTGGCAGGCAGGGATGTTCTGTTAATAGAGGCACAGGGGTGGAAATTGCCACACAAGTGGGAACAGTTCTCATCATTTTAATAATCTACGAGCAGCACAGGTATAGATATTCCTAAACTCTGATTTTATCATGATGGCATCAGTATCAGAGATGTGTTTTTCCTGAGGCTAGACAGCAGAGAATGGAAGATATTGTGTTTCCTTTACTACCATTCATCTGCCTTAAAAAACATAATTTTCCTTTATTAGCTGGTTTCTTTGGTTATTACAAGCAAAATGACACATCCTGAGCCCTGGTAATAATTTGTATGTTGGTGGCCTTCCCCCTTCTCTCTCTCCTCTCCACAGATTTCCTGGTTTCCTCCTCCTCCCCATGTTCCTCTCCCCTCTTCTCCCTCCACATTTTGAACCTGGAATAATTTTTTTTGTTTGTTCATAAATAGGAGGGAGAAAATATTTAACGAACAGGTGATGTGCAGAGACAGATTTTGACTAATTTCTGGATTTTTATAAAAGTAAGGATTTTAATTTTGACTAATTGCCAGTTTCCATAAAAGAAAGGATTGTATTTCAGCTGGAGCTGGGCTGGCCCTGAGGGGAGGTTGGACCCTCCAGGCCTGAGCTCCCCCCTGAAATTCCTTCTCATTGATCATGCCACCCCAAAAACCCCCCCTGTCTCCCCTGACACATCCCTGGGAACAGGAAAAGCATGGAAGGAGAAATGAGCTCTGTCTCGTTGACACATATTGAGCTAATTCAAATCCAAAAATTTTGTCCTGATTGGAATTTAAAGATATCATCTATTTGTCTTTTTTCCTGCTGAGATGCAGTAGGTTTAAACAAACGCTGACATTGCCATAAAATGACCATTATGTGGCACAAGGCAAAGCTCCAGGAGAGTGCAGGGGGCATTTAGGGAGTGAAAATAGGGAAATGAATCCACCCTGAGCTGCTGGGCAGGCCCTGGTCCTGTCCTGGCCCAGCCCAGATGTGCTGGCCCCACAGCAGGGACAGCAGGTGAGCTGTCAGGAGGGAAAGAATCCTTATTCTTGTCCTTCAGCCCGCAGGAAGGCAACCTGCAGATTCACTGAAAATCACCTTCCGGACAGTCAGGTCCTTCAGTATCAAAATCCTCAATGTTTTGTCCACTTGGAGAGAGGGAAGCAAACCCTGGGGTTTGTCTGTGCTCTGTTAATCCCAGGCACTCCTCTTCTCTCCTGGCAATCTTGGGAAAATCTATTTCTGTCTGGGAGGATCATTCCTGCGGCTGCTATCAGCTCCTGCCGTATTTCAGGAGGATCAGAGGGGGCTGTCCATGTGTTCCATGGCTGTGCTGGCTCTCCCAGCTCTGTGCACCTCGTGGCCCTGCTCAAACAGGAGTTGCTCCAAATTCTTACCAAGGCCTTTTAAGGATAAACTGTCCAGTTATGAAATGACACCTAAATTGTTTTTACTTTTAACCCAATAACCAACCCAATCCCTCATCTCTTTGGCCCCAGGGACTCCCACACCCTCTTTATTTCTAGAGATAACTAAAAAAGGTGCTGGTTTTTACACTCCAGACTGACCAGGATCACACCAGTGATTCCCAGCATGATCTTACACTCGGTGAAATATTTAAAAATACAATTATTTATAAACAACATCCAAATGGAGACATTTGTTAAATATTTGTTCCACAGCAGTCCCAGATGAATTTGCCATCGTTCCCCTTCCAGTGAGTGTCTGGATAAGAACATGCTGCTGTTCCTGCTGGATGGAATGTCCTCCTTGGACACTCTCAATTTTAGGATGAGAAATCCCACTTTGGGCTCTGGGTGCCTGGCTGGGAAAGATGGATTTTTCCAAAGGAAGGGAAACCTGTTGTGTCTTTGGAGACCTCATCTCCTCCTTCATTCTGTCAGGATCCACCAAGAGGGCAGGAAAACTGTTAGGATAATAAAACTGGGGTTTTGCTCACGTGAGTGTTACACTTTAAATTTCAGTTCTGCTGGAGTTTTTGTGCCCTGCTACTGAGCCCAGACAATGAGGAGGATGCTCCCCACCAGAAGGAGCAGTGGTTGCACTTTGAGGAGCCCCAGGGGCTGCACAGGGATGTGGGGATGCACTCGGAGCAGGGTCAGCCCCTCACTGAAGGTCCCACCTGGGGGAGATTTGGGGTCCCCAGGCCCAGCAGTGGTGCCTAAATCCTTTGTTCCTGCTCATCCACTCAGCTGCCCAGCCCACACCATCCTACTGCTCATATATGGAAGAAGAAAAGCTGCAGGAAAAAACCCAAAACAAAATTTGGGGCATGGATTTGCTCATCTTCAGCCTGAGAGGGGTTTTCTGTTAGAGGACTCCCCTCCAAGGCCTCCATGGCACGTTTTATATTGCTGTCAAAAGCACTCCATGCTGATTGCAGTGGCACTGAGATGATCCCACAGGAGTCACTGCATTGGGGAATTTACCTTCATAATCCAAAACCTGATCACTGAAAGCAGATGTGATGCAGACACAGCTGGAAGTAAACAGAAGCAGAAGTCAAGCCCGAGGTGAAGGCCAAATACAGGCAGATTTCAAGGCAAAGGTGAAGGTCACTGAAGGAGCTGTCATGGGGTTCTTTTTAATAAGTAACTTTTCCACTCAGGAAATCCTCAGGTGTTCTCTGACTGAACACTGGGGTTGTGAAGGGCATCCCGGTTTGCATCAGCCTTGCACAGGAAGTAGATAAATGCAGATTATTCTCTTTTTTTTTTAATTCTAAGATCTTGTAGCAAAATCACATATTTGTTTTACTCTTTTTAAGCTTCCTGAGAGACTTTGTTGAGGCTTTATTGAAATGTTGTTCAGTTCCACCTGACCTGCTGTGACTATTGCCACAGAAACGGGGGATAAAGCTGACACAGAGTGCTCCAGAACAGCTCCTGCCTCCTGAGCCTGTGATTCCTTTGCAAGGGAAAACCAACACTTGGAATTTGTGAGCTCTCACCTGGGCTTTCCCCCTCAGCTGTGATGGCTGCAAACTTCCCTGTCCCTCAAAAACTGACCCTCTCACATGTTGGCATACACCCCACACCCCCAGCCAGTGTTCCTGTGCAAGGAAAGGGCTTTCAATTTACCTCTAGACATTTTAGGAAGTTTACCTAGAATTTTCCATGCCCTCCTGTCAGTAATTGGCTCTGTGCTAGCATGAAAGCATTGCTTGGGTTTGAAAAGTGTAATTCAAAGCCTCTTGCTGATCTCACTGGGCCAAGAGCCAAATAGCCCACCTGAACCGTTGAGTAGAAAAGAGAAAGCACAAAGGTGTTCCAGGCTTTTCGAGGTGTGCTAGCAGGTAGGAGACTTGTCTCTATACTGTGTTCAGCTTTGCCTTTGTTTTTGTGTTATTTTCTTTCATTATTANAGTCTCCTTTTCTCCAGGCTGAACAACCCCAGCTCCCTCAGTCGTTCTCCATACAGCTTGTGCTCCAAGCACAACACAATAACCATGGGATCCTGCATTGAGAGATGCTCAAAGCAACGTTCCTCCCACTCAGCTCCACACTCAGGCTGTGATGAACCACGAGAAAAAGCAGAAATGGAGAGGAGAAACCCCCTGTGAGGTGTGTTGGCCAGCCAGGTTTGTCACTGGGATAAACCTGCAGTTTCCTACAAGCATTTGGGGTGAATCCCCTCTGATTTGGTGTCTATCTGCAGCTCTGCCCTGGGCTGGGCTGTTNCTCGTGCCATCTCACTAACTGATTTTTGCCACGTCTCTGCCAGGGCTGGACCCTCAGAGGTATTGGGAAATCCCACACTGACAGACCCTCCTCTCTGCAGAAACACCACCAGGCNGGTGTCTATCTGCAGCTCTGCCCTGGGCTGGGCTGTTGGCAGCAGGGCCAAGGCTGCTCTGGGAGCCCCTGACACCTTCTGCAGCTGCTCCAGTGAACCAGCCCCATTCTCTTCTTCTAAAAGCTCCCCTAAATCACCCTGCCAGTTTGTTGTGGAGATAGACTCAGCCCTGCAATGTTGATCTTCTTTGGGATCCCTTTAATTGCAATTTTCTGGCTGGCAGCCTCCCTGCCAGTGATCACAGAGGAAGGAATGGTCACAGAAGGAGGAAATTCATTCCTGTGGCAAGTACAGAGGCAACAGAGCCAAAAGTTTTAAGCCCTCCTCCAAACTGTGCTATACATACATTTTCTTTTGGCAGGGCAAACCATTTAACCTCTTTACCTGTTTGTCCTCATCTCCAAAATGAGGGAGGCAGAACTGACCCAGTTCTTATTATAAAGTCAAATGGTTTCAAAGCATTTTGAAGTCATTAAATAAAGGGCCTTGCAGAAGGATGATGCGTTGTTCCTGCTGGAACACATGACAAGAGGTAAAATAGGAAATCAAGGGAAAGCTGAAATCCCTCCTGAAGTTTATAAAAGTTCATGCTCTGCCTTCAGATTGCAACGTGAGAAGTGTCTACATGTATTTAGGACAAAGAAGTAATCGAGCTGACAAAAGAGCAGCTGCCTGTCCCTCTGCTTGTGGAGGTTTTCACCCCTTGATAACAGCTCTTGGTGATAAGCAGACACAGGTCTGGGGGAGCTTTGGCTCCTCTCATGAGGGCTGCATCAGGTGAGGCTTGGCTCAAGGTTTTGTTTTGTTTTTTCTTCCTCCTTCTCCTTGTACAGCTGAAATTGTTACACCATAAAGCTGCTCAGGAGGGAAGGGTGGTGATGAAGGAGAGTCTTGAGGTGCAGGGGGTGGAATTCAGCTCTTGGACACCAGAGCAGAGCTCACATGAACAACTTTTACAGGGTGTTTGGCTGCTCCATCATGCCCAGCCTTGCTGGAGAAGGAACATTTAATGCTCCCCTTCAGCTCCAGCCACATCTGCCTGCATTTGTCTTGGAACAAGGCATTGCTGCTGCTGCTGCTAGGAATTAATTTAGGGATGTGTGGGCCATTAATTTAGGGATGCTGTTAAGGTCAGGATCTGGGTATGAGACCTTGACTTGTATGTACAAAACACCCTTGGAAGAGCTGGCAGGAATTTCTAACTGGAGGAAGCTGGAAGAGCTGGTAGGAACTGGAGAAAGCTGAGAGAAGTGACCCCAAGATCCAGATTTTAACCTGAGAATGAAATGAAATGAAATGAAATGAAATGAAATGAAATGAAATGAAATGAAATGTTGTATGGTCAAATCAAGACCCTGAAATTTAAGAGGAAGAGCCACACAGATATTCCCTGCAAGCCCAAAGACAGCACAGAGACTGGATGAAGCTGCTCTGGAGGCATTTTACAGGGGGGAAACCCAATCCTAAAATATGGAAAAGGAGCCCAACCTCTTCTGAATGCCCCAGAGATAACCTGAGCACAATTTCCACATGGATATGAGCCCCAGATCTCCCCCTCTGGTCTCTGCAGAGCTGACCTGGTGTTTCTCAGTGCATTTATTTCAGTGGGATTTACATTTTTAACAGAGTTCATTGTTCTCCTGGTGGGATTTCCAGCATTAAAGTGTTTATTGATCCTGGGAAAAACAACTGGCCATGACAGAGGAGAGAAAATTAAATGCAACATTGATGCTGCTCAGCTACAATCCTCCTGGAGGAATTGTGTCTGTTTTTCTGTGGGCAGGAGGTGTGTTCTGTATTCATGTCCTCCATCCAAGCCCAGGATTTCATCTTTCCACAAGGTGCTCCCTCCTCTCCCACTTCCCCTCTCCCATTATCAGGCAGCATCATGGGCAGTAAAATATTTTATAGGATTCTCGTTTTTCTTCAGAGAGAGGAAGGCAATCATGACTGTCTGTCCAAGATTAAAAGCTTTTCCTGTGTATCCCTGTATTTAGCTCACTGGAGGCTGTTTTGTTTAGGCTTTGGGTTTTTTTCCAGGATGTTCTGTCTGCCATCAAGGAATCTTGCAGACCATGGATCACACAGCTTGGGTGCTCTGGAAGCTGACCTGGAGCCACTTGGTTCAGAGCAGGGGAGTTGCTTTATCCATTGCTGGAAGGATGTGGAATATATTTATAATCACTGTGTGCAGCAGCATCTCCACCCTATTCCCATCAGTAAACACGGGGAGTTCACCAAAGAGGGCCTGCCAAAAAAACAACCACAGCCAGGAGTGACCTCAAAACAGGCTTTTCATGGGAGTTCTGCACAGGGCTGGGGGTCAGGCCCTGGTGTCACCCCTGTGTTACAAGCTCTGGAGAGCCTCCAAAGGCAGGAGGATGTTTGGAGCAGGATGGAGAAGGTGCTGGGGTGAGGGGATTCCAGCAGCAAGGAACAGAGCCCAGCTTGGGCTGCAGCCTGCAGAGGATTCTTCTGCTCAGTCTTAACCCATCTTCAAAATCACTCTGATGGACAACACTTTGGGGCTTTTTCAGCCCAAATGATTTTTAAATTGTTGAGATCAAGTGAGCCAAATACCTCAGATGACATTGCTGGGCAGCTGGAAATTTGGCTTCTTCCTGTTGGTGTCAAAGCCTAATATTTATTTAAAGCCAGGCTTTATAGTGCTCGTTATTGCATTTAAATATTTTCTTTCAGTCTCAGGGAAGCTGCCAGCTCATCTTAGCCAAACGTGACTCCTGCAGCCTGAAGTGATTGCCCAGTGACAGGGAGCCCATTTCTGGGGGGCAGAGTGAGGAGCCCACGGAGGGATTTCTGCACTGCAGAGCCAGCCAAGGCTGAGGAGCTGCTCAGGGCAGCAGGTGCTAACAGGATCATCTGTTCCCATGCCAAAATCAGGCATCCAGGGAGCAGCAGTGGCTTCATCACCCCCATGGCAGCTGAGGCCTGGCTGACACACACAGGACACCCACCCGGGGCTGGGAGCCAGAAGCTTGTCCCAAGAACCCCCACCCAGGGAAAAGGGAAGGGGGAGATCCAAGCCCCACAGTTCTGTAGAGGAGCTGGGTTATTCCAGCTCTGCTCACCTGTCTGAACAGCCTTCTGGTGATTTAGTGCACCTGAGCCATTGTTGATCCCAGGAACTGATCCACTAATCCACAAACAGCACCAGGGATGGTGACCACGTGCTCTTGGGGCTGCTGGGGAACCACCAGGAGACTTTAGGGGAGAGACAGTGCCATGGACAGGAGGAAGCAGCTCTCCAGGAGGGATGAAATGGGTCTCCATGAGGGATCAAATGGTTCTCCATGAGCGATTAAAGAGATCCCCAAGAGGGGTCAAACAGGTCTCTGAGAGATTAAAGAGATCTCCATGAGGGATCAGACAACTTGTCATGAGGGATTAAAGAGATCTCCATGAGGGATTAAACAGCCTCTCCACGAGGCATCAGACAGCTCTCTGTGANGAACAGCCTCTCCATGAGGCACCAGCCAGCTCTCTGTGCAGCCTCTCCATGAGGCATCAGACAGCTCTCTGTGAGGGATCAGGCAGCAGCAGAGGTGAGGTGTGATGAGGGGGATCTCCCAGAACAGCATTCCTGACAGCTGCCAACCAACCTGCAGACCCTGCACTAGAGCCAGGGATGAGCTCTTGGATAATTGCTTAATGATTAATGTGGATTGTCAGGAAAAGTCACCATGGGGCAGGAAGGGGAGGATGGAGAGTGTAAATGGAAATAAATCCTGTAGTGTTTTAAGCTCAATACAGGCCTTGCAAGCCCTGTGAGCATTACAGACACACTCCATGTCTAGAAACAAACAAACAAAAACAATGTACTGCAGAAATATCATGGAAACATGATGCAGAAATACATAAAACTACTAAATATTAAATAGATAAAGTACATCCTAAGCCTCAAGAGATGTTCTGCAGCTCTGTAGGCCCAGCTCTAGGGATGGTACAGTCCTAAGGGGTCTCAGCCACCTCCAGACCCTGCACAGAGGACAGGCTTTGGAGAAGTCCCTCTTGCCACCAGGAGACAGAGCACTGTGCACAACAGCCCAGAACCTGATTGTGACAAAGGCCAGAAAGTCTGTGGCTGCTGCCCCTGCCTGAAGAATTCATTGTTTATTCCGTTTCCTTCTTCCACGTCAGTGACAATGTTCTGGTACATCTTGGAAGGAAAAGTGATCCCATTGCCCAGCTCAGGCAGACACACGGACACACAAATCTGGGATCTACTGTGAAACAAACACAAAGGCCTGAATCCAGCACCTCCATGTGAATCCAGGAGCCAGAGTCACCAACACCTGGGGCCAGCCCAGCTCTCACACTCTGCTGTGAGCTCCCCACAGAAATCTGGGAGGCTCCAGCTCTGGGAACACAAACCCAGCCCTGTCCTTCCCCTCTCACAGCAGCTCCTGTGATGCTGCACATTTTCCAGCTCCTGCTGAAGCCAGAGGTGAGATCCCAGTGTGGAAGCTGGAGTTCCACCACTCACCATTGGCTGTACAAAGAAAAGGAAAGGAACGTCTTTATGCCCAGCTGATCCATGGAACAATGTTATCCCAAAATCTCATCCCAGTCAGGAGCTTGGCAGGGCTGTTCACACCAGGGGAGGGCCCAGGGTTGCACAGAACTCCATAAAAACCTGGGAATGTTCTGCCCCAAGGTGTCCATCACTGCACATTTGGCTCAGGGAGCAGATGCACCAACAAAGGCAGAATGCTGGGTTTGATCCTGATCTCAGCCACTGCAGGAATTCCTTTGTTTCTGTGTCTCCACAAGAACGGCTCGGTGTGTCATTTGAAGAAAATCTGGTTTATTTATTTCCCATCTTTTCATCCCCGCTCTCCATTTTTATAGATCTGTTGGCATAGGAGCTGGATACTTGAGCAAATGAGGTTAACCTCTGACCATAAATTACTGCTCCCTCAGGAGGAAGTGGCCATGAAAAAGGAAACAGCCACAACTCCAGCAGAGAGCAGCAAAGGCAGAGAGAGCAAGGGCTGTACAAATTACAAAACCACCAGCCCCTGCAACCCATACCAGGGCTGGCCATGCAAATAATAAAGTGTGACATAAACACACAGAAAACTGGACTCAGCCTGGCCAGAACAATCATTCAGATGCCAAGAAAAATAAGCAGCTTTCCCATTTTCCCTGGAGTTTCCTATATAATGGCTCTTGGGGACAGCACGTGGCCAAAGACCACAGGCAGCTGAGGAGAGAAATGATCTAATCATCTGCAGCATTGCTTTTAACTGTCATAGCATGCAGGAACAGAGGGCAAGACAGCCCTTGGTAACCGTGGCCAGGATAAAACCTGAGGGTTTTTCATTCTGATAACAGTGAAAAGCCAGTCAGGTGCACTATCAGGTGTCCATCCTGATTTCCAGGTCAGAACTGTGGGCTCAGCCCACAGCCTGGGGCTGGGATTTACCTCTGAGAATTTACATGCTCATCTTGAGAGTGTTTAAAAGAATGAGAAAGAGATAAACAACTTCTTTCTCTTTCACTGATCTCTGAGGCACCTCAGGCTGAGCTTCAGAGCATGGAGGGACCCTAAAATCCACTGGGGTGAAAGGTTGCACAGCTCAGTTGCTGGAAGGGAAAAGAGAGAGAATGGAATTCTGCAGGGGAGATGGAGTTTCTGGATGAAGGCTTCAGGTCTCTGCTTGGGGCTGTCATGCACAGGTGGCTTCCTCAATCACCCTGCACAAAGGGTGAGCGTGGCTGAAAACCAAACCTGAGCTCAGCACGGGAATAAACAGAGCCAGGCACTTGGGAAATCTGTCTCAGAACCCCTCCCAGACAGCTTCAAGGGTGATTTCTGCTCTGCTTCTCATTTTCTTGGCTGATGGGAAACTCCCCACCATTCTCCTAGAATAGATAATGGGTTTGTGGGGGCCAAAACCTTCTCCACGTCAACATACTGGCCAGCTCCACCACTCCCTGGGGTTTTTTGTTCCACAGGTGCAGAGGAAGTAATTGCTTCTTTTCTCAGCATCAGGTTAGAAACTCCATTGGAAAAAGTAACAAAAAACAAACAAAAAACTAACAAAAAGCCCCAAATATATATATATAAAAAAAAGAAAAAAAATAAGAAAAAAAAGCTGAGAAGGAACAGCTTCAATACCAGCAATGGCTAAGGAACCTGTGAGTTTCCAGTCTGAGGATGGGAATGATGTAGGTCTTTAAATTCAAGGAGAGTGAAGGCATCAAGAGCTGCACTGAGAGCCTTGAGGAGCAGCAGATGAAACCAGCAGGTGACGTGCTGGACAGGAGGCAAAGGAGAGGCTCCTGTGTGCACCTTGCTCTGGAAAACCTTGCTGTGGGTGTTAAAAGCATCACGTGCCCTCAAGAGGAGCATGGGGAAGGTCCCTGCGAAGAAATCAGGATCCTTAAGTGTCTTGGTTTGGAAAGACAGGTGTCTGCCAGGGGAAACCCAGAGCTTCCCTTGGAATGGAGAATGTAAATCCCCCCCCCTTCCAAATTATAATTTTGCAATTAATAGCTTTTCAGGCAAAGATTTGGGAATAG
>VXBB01024941.1:384269-394361 GCA_013399915.1 Illadopsis cleaveri
GGGAGCTGGGAAAGGGGCTCAGCCTGCAGAAAAGGAGGCTCAGGGGGGACCTTGTGGCTCTGCACAACTCCCTGACAGGAGGGGACAGCCGGGGGGGAACAGGGACAGGAGGAGAGGGAACGGTCTCAGGCTGGGCCAGGGGAGGCTTAGGGTGGATATTTGGGGAAATTCCTTCCTGAAAAGGACTGTCCAGCCCTGGTACAGCTGCCCAGAGCAGTGGTGGATCCCACAGCCCATCCCTGGAGGGATTTAAAGTCACATGGATGTGGCACTGGGGGACATGGGGCACTGTGGCCTTGGCAGTGCTGGGGAATGTTGGGCTCCATGGTCCCTGAGGGCTTTCCCAACCACAACCATTCAGTGAATCTCTGATTCTGTGATTATTCAGCCATCAGGCTCTAGCACTTGGATGTTCATGGAACAAACAGAAAAACTCTTCTGGGAGAATGCTCAATGTTTTAGCACAGGCTGATAACTTCAGGCCACAATTTGGGACCACACTCCAGCAGCCCATGACAGACAACCCCTCTGTCACTCAATTTTATGGCACAGACATGAACAGCAGAACGACTTCTGATTGTGCCAATCAGCACTAATAGAAAGCACAGAAAAGGCCTATTTTTTAAAACAATTTCTATAAAACAGTGTTAGATTTTTCTACAGAACCTGGGTGCTTTTATGCCTATAAAATTTTAATACAGCAGGTAAAATTGGCAGAAATTACCTTGTGAAATGCTCCTTATCTCTATATCAGTCTCCCTCTGCCAGGTTCTTCTACCTTGGTGCCTTTTGAAGAGTCCTTTACCCCTGAAATAGTCCCATGAAAGTGATGAGAGGGCTTCAGTGTGCCTCTAAGAGAGCAACAAAACCCTGCAGAACTGGAGCAATAAATCCAGCACAGGTGGGGCACAGAGATGTGCCAAACTGCACCCCCACAATTGCACACTTCCAATATGTATCTCTCCTTGGAAGTGAGACATATGGCAGTTCTCAGATCCTGCACCTTGCCTTTTCCACATGAATTATCATCACCTCCATCAAGGGAAGGGGAGGGATATTCCTCTCAGAAAGGAACAGTCCAATCCTCCTGCAGGGGCTCTGGCACTGCTGGTGTTGCTGACTGTTGGCTCCAGCAGGTGGAAATGGGAAACTTTCCTGGAGGAAAGACTCAAAGGACAACTGGTCTCCTTAGTGCTCAGGGATAATGCTGGGAAGGAAGAGGCAGATCCTGGCCTCAGAACACTCCCCTCAACCCACGGGGGCTGGCAGCAATCCTTGGTGGCCCATTAGCCAGGGCTGCCTCAAAAGAAGCTGCCAGCTCAACCCTTCTGCAGGCTGAGGGTGTCCCCAGGGAAATCTCACCTGCCCAGTGCCAGTTTATCGGCTGGGAGCAAAGCAGGGAACTTTGCTCCTCTAAAAGCCACTGGTGATCCTGCCGGGATGGTAAAGGAGAGCACTGCGGCATAGAGTAAGGGTGACACACTGTGTGGACACAGAGAAGTGCAAGTCCTCCCCTCCTGACCAACTTTTTTTCAGAGCTTTGGTCCTTTTTTTCCGACATCTGAGTGAGGACTGAGGCAAACCCAGAGCATTCCCAGTGGAGATGTCCTTGGGGCCCCTCCTGAAGAAAGGCTGAGGCTGCACTTTCACGCCAAGCACTCCCACCTTGGATGACGCCAGAGCAAAGGGCAATAAATCTGAGGACGTCCCCGGACTCTGGAGAAGAAAATAAAGTTTTCTGTGACCTACTAATTGCTGCCACAAACCTCTGAGTAACGAGAGACACACAGCACCAGAGCAAACGTGCCTTTGGAAAGAAATGTCCCTGCAGAAAATCCCTCTGAGCCGGCGTGGGCTCAGCACTGCCCAGGAAATGCAGCAAGGCTGGCTCGAGGAGTTAAAGCCCAGAGAAAAAACACATGAAGCAGCAGTTTCATGGTGTGGCTTCATTTTTAACCAGGCTGTGAATGTAACCCTTATCTGAAAAAAGTACAAGCTACAAAGGTGAGTCTCAACCCTCCCTGCCAAACACAGCAGCAGAGACTGACACAAATGCTTGGACAAGGAGATGATAAGAGAAGGAAGCAGAGATGAGAAATGCACAAGCCAGTTCTCAGAGCCCACCTTGCCGATTTTTAAATCCTTGTTTTCCTACTGAAAGCCCTTTTTATCCCACCTCTGTCACTCAGAGCAGGAAATCCCTGCAGTATTTTCATTCTTTGCCCAGAAGACAAAGGACCTCTGTACAGAAGAGCCTTGTGGCATTGTTAGGGATACCAAGGCTTTTATAAAATCACTGTTTGTTCTTTAAAGGCTGGGAGATGGCAGGTGCCTGGCCAGCAGAGAACACAGAGTTTGGGGCTTTAAGAAAAGAAGAGCAGCATTTTTTTTTTTTTTTAACCTTTGAGCTCCACCTGCTACTGAACATCCTGGGCAGGAACAAGCAGGATTCCCAGCCATGGATACAGCTTTTACTGGACTGCAGATCCAGTTCAGCTTGCCAGGACCCACTGGGCTCACCCCATGCCAGGGTGCCATGGGAGGCTGCAGTGCCATCCTTCTCCTGTCTAATCCCAAAGCACATTCCCTCCTTGCTGGCAAATCTGGGCTCCTGCCAGGCTGAGGCTCCTTGTTCAGCATAAGCACAGCACCCAGGGGCTGTGTCACTGCAGATCTGGAGCACGACTGGTGTGGGAACGTGGATCCATCCTCAGCCCAGCTGTGCACGGGAGGAGCAGGAGATGGAGAGCCAGTGGCTTTCCCAGGAACACACAGGTGAGCTTTGGAGCAGGAGCAGTGGGAATGCCCCAAAATTGAATCTGAATGCCCTTGCAGGGAGACGGTTCCTCCCATCCCATGTCTCACATCCCACTGAGTTTGAAACCTGGGGAAGGGAAAGGAATGGGAAGAACACATCTGACTTTATTTACAGGCCAAGCAGCAGAGTGCAGGCTCTGAGAATGGCAAGGTCTCACCAGCTTCTTTCTTGGGAAGGAGCATCCAAGAAATGTGTGTTTTATCTCTGGAACTCATGGGCAGAGGGTGCTGAAGCAAGGGCCTGAGCAGGGCTGGGGACTCCTGGGGGACAAAGGAGGGCCTGTTGTCTCCAGCTCCACATCAGGCTGCTCCTGGGCGCTATTCCTGGCCTTGCACTGACTCATTCACTGACCTTGCTGAGAAAGGCTCTCACATCCAGCTCTGCCTGCCCACTAAAGCCATCAGTCTCCTCAGATTTGCTTCTATTCAAAGCATGGATGATGAACAAATATTAAATACTTCTGCTTTCCTTCAACACCCAACCCCTGGGATGAGCAGGAACTGGACAAGCAAATGAACCCTGCTATCCTCCTATAAGCTCTCCTTGCATTTCCTTCATAATTTTTCAATTAACTGTGCCAGTGTCTTGTTTCTGCTGTGCCCCAGGGCTGCACCAAGTCCCTCCAGCAAGAGGAAACACCATAGCCTTGAGACAGGTGCCCATTTTCCTGAAGCCCTTTCTGTTTATATCCAGAGCTGTTCACAGCTGCTCTGTGCAGTGTGACACCTCCACCCCAGATGATGGGGCTGGCCTTGGTGGGAGGGGGACAAAGGAGGCTGGAAAAGCTGGTGGAGCCAGGACATGTTTGGGATTTCTGCTTTGAGGTTCCAGCCTGGTGGCTGGAGCTGCTGACCCATGCAAGGACAACACTCACAGCTCAGCCTTTCTATTCCATGTGGGACACAGCCACCTTTGGGGAAAAAACTGCATCGTAAACAGATTCCTCCTGGCACTCCACTAATTCCAGCCTGTCCTGTCAAAGGTGAAAGGATTTTTAGAATCCATTTTATTCACTGCTGGTTATGTTTCTTCATGTAGGTTCAGAGCCAAAACTCATTAAGGGCAGTGGGAATCTCCCCATTCCCTTCTATTCAGTGCCACTGGCTCCAGTTCAAGCTTTTATTCAGTCCCTCTTGGCGTGGACAATGCAGATCAGTGATGGCAGCTCCACTATCAGTGTCTTTGTGCCACCATGTCTCATTTCTCAAACCCTCAGCACAATGTCCACTTGTCTTCAGCAACTGCTTCCTTTCAGATCTCGAAAATAAATCAGTCCACGGAAGAAACATTTCTTTTGGCCCTGTGCTGGCTGAGAGCTCATTTGCAGACATTTTAGTTTGGGGAGACAGTGTCCCTTTGATTCTCCCCATCATCTCAGCACACCAGCCTGCTATTTTTGCCTCATGGCTGCACTGAGTCATGGAGCTCGTGCTGGTTTACTTTGGAGCCAGTGTATAAACCAGGGATGATCCCAGTGCTGGCTCTATGGAGACAGGGAGCATTTACTTGTGGAATCTGACAGAGCCGTGGCAGCCCAGCCCAGCCAGAGGAGTGCTGGGCATGTTCTGGTGGCATCTGCACTGGGGAGAAGGAACAGTGACATGATTAGTGACACTCCCATCACTGCTGGGCTCTGCAGCTCTGCTGCACGGGGACATCTGGGGCTGGACTGGGATATCTGGGGCTGGACTGGGACAGCGGGGGCTGGACTGGGACATCTAGGGCTGAACTGGGACTGGGACACCTGGGGCTGGACTGGGACATCTGGGGCTGGACTGGGACATCTGGGGCTGGACTGGGACATCTAGGGCTGAATTGGGATATCTGAGGATGAACTGGGACATCTGGGGCTGGACTGGCCTCTCCCCCCTGGCCGTGCAGGGCAGTGCTGGGGGAGCACATCCCCCTGCCCCACAGGCTGCTCTGTGGTTCCTGCAGTCACCAAGGGCTGAGGAAACAGGCAGGAAGGCTGATCCCAACCTCCCCCCAGTTTGGATTAGGCAGCAGGAGGAGGGGCAGCATTTATAACATTTTAAACCCCTTCAGAGCAAGCCCTGGTACCTGGTAAGAGCTGAGTGATGAACTGGTGCCACTGGTGCCAAATTAAAGAGTTCACAGCACAGCCCTCCAGCCTGGGCTGAATTAACCCCAACACTTCTGGGATTGCCATGGGTGGGGTTGGATTAATGCAAACTACTGGTGGTTTTCCTGCCTTGCCACTGCCATGGCCTATCTGTGTTTTATCTCCCTCCACTCCTGTTGTTTGAATCAGGGATGGAGCCTTGAGACGTGAGCAGGAACCTCCAGTGGGAAGGGAATGTCTGCAGAGCACCAGGACACAAACCATGCTTCTCATTCCCAGCCTGAGTGGTAAGAAAATCCTGCTTTATCCCCACAGAGAGAGAAAGAGTAAGAAGGGAATTAGAATCCAAACTAAAATAAATAAAACGAGCATTCTTGGTCGCTGGCTGAAACCCATTTTTTCTCACACTTTGAAGTTCATACTCTGGCAAAGGAAAACCCTGCACACGAAATCTGGCCTCTGAGTGAGGAAGGTCAGTGCTGGGAGAAGGTCTGCAGGAAGGTACCTCAAAGGGCTGGAAGGTTTTCCTCACCTGAAACGCTGTGCCTGTGCCTGGCTCAGGGATTTCTCCCCCATTAGGTGGATATCTTTGTCTTCCTGCCATAGACTCTGGCAGAACAAAGCAGATCAAACCCTGTGCCTGTCTCCTTTTGTTGATGGCTATTTATTTTCCTTACCATTGCTCTTGTTTTGTTCTCTTGGCTCAGAAGTCTGGCTGCTGCTCCAAACCAGTTAATTCTCTGTAAGAGCTGTACGGGCCCAAGGCCTACATTATATTTATAAGCTGTAAGGATCTCCCCAGGCAGACTCAGAAATAAAGGATTCAAGTCAAACAGCTACAAGGAGATGCTCCAAAACAACCTCAGAGAGGAAACACAAAGAGAAGGAACATCAGCCATTCCCCCATGCTGAATTTTAAAGGAACACTCCAGCTCTTGCAGCCATGGGAGGGGAGTGTTCTTTATTCTCTAATCTCCCATGTTTCCAGCACAGGGAGGAGATGTCCTGCTGTCCTCTGCTGTCTGAACACGTGTTTGAGGAGCTTTTCATTCAGGCTGATGGAGGGAAGAGCAGCAGGACAGGCTGGGGCTGGATGGCCATGGATGCAGCAGGGACAAACCTCAGAGGGAGGAACCTGTCAGGATGCCAGGCAGGGATGGAGGGAAGGTGACACCAGAGGAAAACTCCTCATTCTCAACAGTTCTTACCAAAAAAAAAAATTCTTGCAGTATATTCCTTTACCTATTCTTTGTTGTTGTTAGAAGTGACTGACAGGCCTCTTCCAGCTTTGACCTTGGGTTTTTTTGCTGTTTTCCCTTCTTGCACAAAGCAGAAGGTTGCAGGGAGGCTCTGTCAGTGGCTGTGTGTCCTTCCTGACCCTCTCTGTGACGCTGCCACCCCACAGGGGACACCGGGACGTGCCTGTGGCCCTGCTGCTCCCACACCTCCCGTGGTCCCATGGCCTGAGTGCTGCTGGGTGCCTCAACAAAGCTGGCCAGGAAATGTTTTTTCCCAGCTAGAGAAACATTTTGTTCCCATTCTGTGCTTGAGCCAAATGGGGTTTTCTTGAGACCTTTTTTCTTTTTCTTTTTCTAAACAAAGGAATAAGTAAGCAAACACGTCTGCAAGGAGCTGATTGAAACAGCCAAAGCTCAGCCCATGGGCTTGTTGGGGACTTTGGAGAGATGTGAAAATACAGTTTTCCGACCCAAATCAGGCTCATGAGTCAAAACCAGCCCTTGCACACACAGGACATCAGCAGGTTGCAGGCAAGGCTGGGATGGTGCTTTCTTTCCCTGGAAAGTCCATCCCCAGCAGAAGTCACTCCAGCCAGAGCACTCCCACAGATGGTTTGTGTTTTGATAACATGCCATTTTCCAGGGAAAAATATTTTTATCTGAACGCTCTCCACCCTGTTTGCCCACAGAGGGACAATGTTAACTTGGATTTGCATCCCCAGGGGACTGGAGGATGTGTGTGCAGGGGAGTCAGCCTGCCTGGGCTGTGGGCAGAGACGTTCCCAGCCCTGCAGCTTTCCTGGGAATTCAGGCAGCAATGCTGGCAGTGCTGCTGTCCCTGGGAGGGATGTGGGGCTGGAGTGGGCTCTGTGCCTTGGGAACTGACGGCTTTGCTCCTGTTCGTGGCTCAGGGAGCACATCCTGTGTGGAGCCAGCACCTTGCCTGTCCTGGAGGTCAGAAATGCCTCTAAGGCAGCCTGGACAGCAATTCAATAATAGCTGAGCTCAGGGCCAGGCAGGGTTTTGTCACAGAGAACTGCAAGGCACCTTGGCAATGTCCTTCCTCCTTCCACCACCTCTCCAGGGGCTGGAATGTGCAGGACATGGGACACTGTCCATCCAGGAAGGTGACAGGGATGTGGCTGCAGCACAGTGGCAGTCTGGGGGTGCCAATTCCCTGGCCCTAAAGGCACTGAAACAAGTTCACCAACATGGGGAGTCCATTCAGTCAATTCAACCCCTTGTTTTGTCCTCCTTGCTTCTCTTTCTGCAGGCAAAGCTCAGCTCTGGGAGGCCACAGCAGCTCAGCCATGGCTGGGGGTTCCAGCTCTCTCCAACTGCTTTGGGGCCCCTCTGGAGAACAATTCTGCAGAACAGGATCTGCCAGGATTGTCTGTGTGGAGCTGACAGCAAAGGCATCCCAGGGCAGCCACCCCAACACACAGGGCAGAGTTTCCCAGCTGGAACTGAGGATTAGGGTGAAACTCATCTCTTCCCTGTGGCTGAGGGAGGCAAACCTGGCAGGGAGAGTTTGTGAAACAGGGGCTGAGTCAGGAGAGCCTGACACTGACTCTGCTGTGACTGGGCAGGGACCAGTCCAGAGCTGGACAACTCCACTTGGGTCAGAGACATTTCACCTGTAAGGCTAAAAGCAGCAGAGGATGCAATTCCAGACCCCATCCACAGCCTCTGTCGCCTTCCATGGATGAGCAGCAGCAGAGGAGTGAGGGGAAGGGTTTCCAGCTCGGGAACTGTTCCCTGCCAAGCTGGCAAGAAGAGATTAACATGACACATGTAATCCTCTGCCAGAAAGCACAGGAGATACTCCAAAGGGTCTCTGGGGATTTCCTGGGGTCACTCAGGTCCCACAGACCCCCCCTGCCTTGGTCCTACAAAGAGCATATTCCATATCCAGGAATTCCAAGTTCCTGCAGGTTTCTGCATCCCATTCCAGCTGTCTGGGACACAGACAAAGCAACCTCCACTCCCTCATGTTGGGATTATTTTTATTTAGTTATGGTCACACTGCCACAACTGCTGGGTGCTCTGCAAAGCTCAAAGTGCCTCATTAGGATGGGAAATGACCTTTTCTAGCCCTGCTCCTGCTCCCTTGAGCATGGCAAGGCTGATATTTGTTCATATGGGTGAAGAGCTCAGAGCTCCTCGGATGGAATATCTGCCATGGAAAAATGAGCTGGGTTATTATGGAGAGGTTCCCATCTGTGTGAGCAGAACAGGCTGCTGTGCCAGGGAAGTCTGCTTTCCTTTGGAAAAGCTCTAACAGGTTGCTCCAGGCACAGGAAGGTGCTCAGAAACAAATTGTGCCCTTCTTATAACTTTTATTTTGCATATAATGAGGGAGAAAATGAAGTGTTATAAACACAGGATTGCTTGACCAGGTTCTGATATTGAATTCCTTGTGAAACCACACACTAGAGGCATTTAATCTCAATTAAAAGATCAATTACGTTTATCAACAGATAAAAGATTATCTGGGGCATTACACAAATACAACACAATTTATTACCAGCTGGTAAGTAACCTCTAATGAATTTTTAAACACTTCCCCATAAATTACAAATAAACTACAGTCCTATTATTGTGTCAGAGTTTTGATTCTCCAGTTAAGCTCCTATGGGATCAGTCTTTACTATTATCCATAGTTATTTGGGATTCCTTTACTGTAACCCATATCTGGGGAAAGTTGCATGTTATAAAAATTAATTTTAGGCACAGAAAATTCATTTGTCATATTGACAATGATCTGGGCATTTATATGAAGATCATGTTGAGAAAAGCACTCATGATTTGACACTGTGCATGAGAAATGAGGCTTCTTGTTCATAATCCTGGGAATATCTGAGGGCTGTGTCCAATTTCTTGTTGAATTTGGGACAATTCCACACCAGGTATCAATCCTTCTGAGGTGCCCATTTGCCTTTGGATTTGTATCTCTCAGAGCTGGCCCTGCCTCTCACTTTGCTCCAGTGCATGGCAGTGAAGAGCTCAGAGCTGTTATGGACATTAAGGATTTAGATTTTGGACTAAACTGAGGTATGAAAAGGCCTTGAGCACAGCTCAGTGTCACTAAATCCCCTGATCTCCATGCACTAAAACTCTGCTGCACCTGCTGGCTCTGTCTTTCCTTTTGCAAACAAACTGACCAAAAGGAACAAAAAAATGCAAACCAACCCCATCCCTGAGCCACAGGGACTGGCAGAACTTTACTGTAGGGCTCTGAGAGTCCTGCAACACCAGTGTCCCCAGTGGCTCACCTGTTGGGTTTATTGGGATTATTGGGATTATTTGGATTATTGGGATTATTGGGATTATAGGGATTATTTGGATTATTTTGATTATTTGGGTTATTGGGATTATTGGGATTATTGGGAAGGACAATCTGTGGGGGCATCTGTGGAGCTTCCACCACCCTCTCATTCTCAGTGTTTTTACATTAAAAGCCACATATCTGATACATGCATTGAACTAGCACAGAAGAGCTCCCTCCTGGCCACCTCAGGGCTGGCTACACTCCCAGAAGTGTCCCTCACATGCTCTGGGACATCTCCTGTCACCTGTTTGTGACCTTCAGAGCTGAGGCTGTGCTGGCCCAGGGGGCACCTGTGGCTGCAGGAGCAGCCCTGAGCCAGGGCTGTGATTTCCAGGGTGGAGGGAAAAGGGGGAACACCTGAGTGGCTGGAGTGGCCATCCCTGCTGGAATCCTGCCTGGCACGGCAAGGCCAAAGGCACAGGGACAGGCTGGAAGGCTCCATGTGTGTCTGGGGCTGTCTGCACCCCTGGGGATGATCCCAGGGAGGGATCAGGGTGGCAGCCGTGCAATATCAATAATATCACTGGGATTCCCTGAAATATCCGAGGCAAATCAGAGATTTTCTCCGTGCCCCAAGAGCGAGGGAGGCACAGCAGTGGCTGCCCCAGCAGGGCAGGGAGGG
>VXBB01024941.1:395879-410708 GCA_013399915.1 Illadopsis cleaveri
CAAACTTTTTCTGGTGTTTTTTTTTTTTGCTTCGCTTTCTCACCCCTCGAGTGACTCTGCGCCCGCCAAGAGGGCTGGGGAGGCTTTTGAGGCAGAGCAAGGCTCCCCCCGGACACCGCAGGGGTTGGAGAAAAGGGGGAAACAAGGAATAAGGGGATTGCGGAAAGGACGTGAAGGAAAAAAACCCAAAAAACCTCGGGAAGAAGGGAAAGCAAACACAACCCGCAGCCCCAGGATGAAGTAGTGAATGGAAAGAACAATTTAACTGGAGAATCAACAAGTGGGAACTCCTGCGCGCCTCGTACTTCCCCTCTCTCCCCGCTCCAGCTTTCCCAAACTTCTGGCCGCGAAGCAAAACTTCTCCAGGGGACTCAGCTGGCCCGGGACCCGCACCAGGACCGGCCCCGGGATGCTGCCCCGGCCCCGCGCCCTCCTGGCCGTCTGTGCCCTTCAGGGGCTGCTGCTGCTGCACGGTAAGAGCCGCCCGTGTCCCCGGGGGTGGCGGTGCCGTCCCTCGGGGGGCCTCAGGAGAGCGCTCCGGGATGCTTTTTAGGGGCTTTTTTTGCTCTTTTCCACGCTTTTTTTGCTCCTCGGCCGGCCCCGTGAGGTGTCACCCACCTGAGAGCCCCGGTGTCACCGCTCTGTCCCCAAGCGCCTCAGGGTTCGCCCCTCCTTTAAAACTGATCTTGGGAAATAAAGGGAAAAAACGAAACCTCCTCGAAGGTGTCGCACATCAAGGTCAGATTTTAATGGGTGTTTCCCCTCGAGGTTTGGCCGCTTGATTAAAAATAGCAGCTTGTGAGTGTTCACCAATTCGTGGGTTTTTTCTCCTCAGTGTGGGAGGGTTTCTGGTTGTATTTTATCACTTGGGGCAGAGCTGAGGCTTTAAAAGGAGGAGCTGTCTGGGCTATCCCCGCTGTCCCGGGGCTCATGCTGGAGCTGTGGGCACAGACATCACCGGCATTCTCTTTGACATTGCAGTTCTGATTCTTTGATATTTCAATGTTTGTTCACGTGGTGTCTCATCACTGCCTTCCCCTTCTCAGCCCAGGTGCCAGGTTAGATCCCCTGCTCTCCAAAACTCATTTCCCTGTGCAGCAAACTCCCTGCCTCCCCGGATTTATTCCCAATTTTTGCTGCTATCAGAAAAGCCAAGAGGCAGGTTAATGAGATTTGGGAGAGCTTTTCCATCTGCCATATGACTTTTCATTATCTCATTAAGCATGAGGATTTTGCTGGATTACTGAGCTATTCATTCATGACGCTGCAAATTGTGCAAGGGAGATGGGCTCTTGTATATTGGGGAATTCCTTCTGGCAGAAAGGACTTTTTCATTCTTTTGGGTAGTGGATGGATTGCACAGCACGAGGCTGTTGTTCTTCAGCACATTATAATCTTTTCATAGTTAAGAGGATAGCTTCTGGAAACACTGTGGAGCATCACTGCCCTTGATTTTCTTGGATTCATTCAGGGATTTAATGAATTCCTTCTGCAGAAAGGGACTGACTGGCAGGCACAAGCCCCGGGGAATTTTGCACCTTCACCACAGTTACCTGCAGAATAAATAAATAGCTAAGCCTGAGGCTGTGCTCCAAGGGGCTTGTCCAGCTTTTCCAGGAAAAGCTGAAGCAGCAAACCTGGCAGGTGGCAAGGAGCCCCCCAGCAGGAACACTCAGGATCCCCAGGGAATGCGTCCTGTGCCAGGTCAGCCAGCAGGGCCCACACCTCGGGCTGCACCTGGAGCAGCCCTGGGAGCATTCCCGAGGTGTGCTCCAGCTGGCTGACACCTGCAGCAGCAGCTCTGGGAGCTCTGAACAGGCTGGAAAAGCTGCCCGAAATCCAGTGTGGATTTCAGGGGCATATCCTGCCACAGGATCTCGTGGATCAGAGAGGGATAACAATGAGGGACTGGGAGATGGGAGAAAACGTGGCATGCCCAAGTGTTCCTGAGGCTCCAGGGTGGAGTGGAGCACAGGGAGCTCAGGGGAAAAGCCTGGCTGGAGGTGCTGCCCACATTTCAGGGCTGCTCGTGTCCTTGCTCACCAGCTTCCTTTCCTCATAGTTTCGGCTCTGATAACCTTGGAGTTTGGTCCAGATTCCTTTTGCCATCAGTGCCAGGCACAGAGGAGACCAGGAGAAGGCAAAGTCTGCATCCTGTGACAGAGGGAGGAAGGCAGGAACATCCCTGTAGGCAAAGGCTGGTGAGGGACTTGGAGCTGCACTGTGGCTGTCGGGAGCTTGGTTCAACTTTAGGAAGAGATGAAACACCAGCACAGCCTCTGGGTGCCCTCACTGGGCTGGAAGCCAGAGGGAGACCCAGAGGAAGGCCAAGGATTTGGGATAGCCCTGGTGTTACTGAGGATTGACTCCTCACCACCTTGCCCTCAAAATTCCTCTCCAGCACCGAGCTCAGTGAAGCTCTGCTCGACCTCCCAAAGCCTGGGTTTATCCCTCAGCTGTAGTTAAACCTTCCCTGGGATCTCTGTGGCCAAAGGTAGGCAGGGCTGGGCTGAGGAGGCTGCCTCTGATTCCAATCCAAACAGTTCCATCTGCAATGCAGAGAGAAGGCAAGTCCTAAAACTGTGGGAGCTGCTCAGTACCAAGGTATTGACTCCTCAGCCACTTTCCCCTCCAAGTTCATCTCCAGCAATGAAATTGATGGAATTCTGGCCATTACATTGATCCAGGTCTCGTTTGGAGAATTCCTGATTTATTTAGTGCTTTCAGCAGGGGCAAGAGACCATACAAACATAATCCCAGTGATTTCTCACCTTGCTCTAAAATACAGCTCTAAATGCATCTTTAAAATTCCTCATTTAGCTCCATGAGTATCATTAAATTTCCACTTTCCTTTTGCTCATTGCTCAGCTTATTCTCAACTCCTCAGAGCACTGGCTGGGGTCTTGCTGCTCAGAAATTACCACTGATGGGGCAATAATGATGGTGCAGATGCCAACAGCTGGCACAGGTTTTAGGTATGGAGTGGGATGGTTTGCAATCAGCCCTGGGAAAAACAATCTGCAAAGAAATTCTTACACCTTAAATTGTGCATGAAAAATTCAGTATCTTTTACCCGCTGACATGATCACCAGAAGGTTTTTAATATCTGAGCAATCCAAGTAACTTTTTGGGTATCGGAATAAACTCAGCCATTTCAGTGATTTAACACCGGGAATTATTAAAGATTGAAGACTAAAAATTAGGTCCTGCTGGATGGCTTTGAAATTAAAGCATGTTTGAAATTGATTTTTTTTTGGTGTTGTTTAATTTTGCGATGTCTTCTACAAATTGAATATTCTGGCTGGGCAACGAAGCTTGTTAACACAGAGATTTCAATTAAACCATGTATCAGTAGATAAAAGCTTCAGGAGCTCAGATTCCTCCCGGTTTTCCAGCCAGGATGGTCACAGAGTCCAGCAGGATGAGTGTGGCTGTGCCAAGGCAGAGGCACTCAGGGGTTGTTTTCCCAAAAAAAAATTGGTGTTATTCCCAAACATTTGCTTTGCTGTGGGAAAATGTTATAAAAATCAGAGGAGCCTTTTTTAGGCTGGTGATATATGAACCTCCTGCTGAAGCTGCCACAATCGAAACCAACTGGAAATCTCTTTATACCAGTTCAGCCATTTAAGGCAAGGAAAAAAAAATGTCAAATATTTCTGAATGCTCCCTGAACTTCTGAAAAACAGCATCGTACCCAAAAGAACACTGAGAAAATGAACCAGATGGGTTGTTGGAGGTTTCTGGTGTAAGAACTTGCAGTGTTGTCTTTAAAACTTGTACAACATATTTATCTGTGAGCACTGGTCTGCTCTGAGCAAGAGCAAGGGGACCCCTCCATTTGGGTCATTCCTGCCCTTTCACACATTCCCTGGATTGTTCCTTTCATGACAAATTATTTGTACAAAGTGATAACTCAATTTACTGCACTCTGAATTAATGTCTCAGATTGGGCTGAATACAGAACATTGATGTTGTTGTTATGTATTTGTGTTGTTATTATGCACACAAGCAAAAGGTTTCCAAGCCCAACAGGAGGTTCCTGAGGTACAGCCAGGGGAAGGTGATCTGAGCTTTTCTGGGGGTTTGTGTCCCAGATCACCAGTGCAGTTTGGAGGAGGGTGAGAACCTGTTCTGTCCTACATCTGTTGAGGGATGAGGCACATCTGGTGCTTCCAGAGACATTTGCAGGTGTGATGCAGGAAGGGTCACTTGGTCACCAGGAAAAGCACAGGGGACACAGAGAAGATGCTCTCAGTTGTCACTGCAGGAGAGTTTTGGGGGCAGCAGCAGCAGCCACCTGCATTTTTTAAAGCTGCACAGGAGATTCCCAGGAGGCAGTGTTGGGCTTCCAAAGTGAGCACAGCCCCCCTGGGCCCCACACGCTCACTTTTGGATTTCCTTTTTTCTCCAAACCAGCCTGATGTTACTGGAATGGGAATTAGGAGTGGAAGTAATTAAGAGATATTGGAGTATCTAAACAACATCTAGGATTGAAATGAATGTTTTCAGTGTTGACAGGACATTAAGGCCCTGAGTGCCCATCAGGACATTCCCGTCCCTCCTTCATCACAACCCCCAGGACAACTGGCTGCCCAAAAGAGCTGGATAAAATGTGTGTAATAGAGAACTGACCTCCCCGTTAGGCACGTCTTTAATTATCTTCTTAAGGCAACAGAGAAAAGAGTAGAAGCTGCCAAAATCTCCCAGTGCAGGTTTTTATCTGGAGATGGCGTTTGATAGAAGGGCCTGCTTGAGGCTTGCCCCAGGGAGCAGGACTCTGGAGCAGAGCTTGCAATCATCAGGAGCAAGGCAGGATCAGCACAAACCATGGGAATCAAGGTTTCTGCATGAGGTCTGACCTCAGAGGCTCATCCAGGAGCCCCTTCCTCGAGTGGGGAAGGAGGAAGGGCCAGGATCAGCCTGATCTCCTGAGGCTGTGGTGAGCAGGACTGATGGGTGCTCATTTTGTGCAAATTCCTCCCTGCTGAGTGCTGGACACGCTTCCAAGGGCTGTGGGAATGGGAGCAGGGAATTCCCACATGGAGGGAGCTGAGCTCCTGCCTGTGCCACTGTTAACTTCAGTTCTGGTCTCTTACTGACAGTGTAACACAGCTTTGCACTCTAATGGACAGGGAGCAATTTGGGAACTATTTTTTGATGGAGAGTGAGTCAGTGCATGGACATCCTCATGACTCACTCCAATACCCTCATCCCCAAGTCCCTGGATTAGTTTGACTTTGCAGCACATACTTTTTGTCCCCACTACATCCTACATCCCACTCCTGCTCTCCCCCCTTTTCCTGGATGTCTCCTAAACTCCCCTCAGGGCTCAGGATTCCTTGAATTTTTACATTAGGAGAAGCCAAGAGGAATTTCCCAGCCCTTCCACATCAGGGGTCTGCACAGTCTCTCTTCTCTGTCCCAAAATGAATTTTGCCTTTATAATTCTTCCTGGTGCAGAAATTTCTGAAAAAACCAAAGTGGAACTTCTTGAGACCTGCAGCTGAATCTCATGTTTTCTGCCAGCTCTTCATGTTCCTGCTGCACTGAATTTTTATAAGAAATCATTTTTGCAAGTCCCCCCAGTATCAGGAAGCACAGGAGGGGTCACACCTCCTATATGGGGGGTGTGTGACCAGGGATTTTGTTTTAGTTCTAAGCAGGAAAGTTTTAGCACTGAGTCTTTGACTGAGCAACAAGGACAGAACTGCAAATGAAAGCAGCCTGAAAAAGCCACTTTTCCTTTGTGCCCTGCAGGGAATGGCAAAAGCATATGGCCCTCAAAGTTTCAAAATTTGGGTTTTCAGCCAAAACCCAAACTGAGGCCCAGAATGTAAAGGAAATATATGGACCAGCCTTCTATTTTCAGATCACTTGCCTTTGTCTTCTTCATTTCCACATAGGTTTCCTTAGATCTTCCTGTGTTTTTCTGAACTGTGGGAACGTGATTGCCAAGGAAGTGGAGAGGGGAGTTTTCAGCCCTGCTGGGATTGTTCTTGATTTGAGGGTCAAGGAAGCCTGACCCTGTCATTACCTGTTCCATTTTTACAAAATGGCCACGAATCCAAAGCACCTCGGCCAGAATGTTTGCTTCCTTAGAGCCCTCAGCTCAGAAACTGCTCACCTGGAATTCTTCTTCACGGATACACCGGGGTCAGCTGGCAGGAAGAGCAGCAACCACCACGGGGCTGCTTTGCCCATTCCTCTACAGCCCTGAGGAAAATGGGATTGCTCCCAGGGATACTCCACACACACACACACACACACAGAGAAACAGCTGAGCTGTGAGGTGTTCATCCTGTTTGCTCCTCATCCAGAGGCCATTAAGTGAAATCAGGGCTGGATACACTCATTTAGGAGTTAAAGCAATTTCCTCCCAGCCCCCAGGAGCTGCAGTGGGGATATGAGTGTGGATATGAGTGTGGAACTGCTCAGAATCTCCTCCTCAATTCCTCACAGCTACTGAAAAGAGTTCACATTTGAACCTTTGTAGCAATAGGGATCACCCTGAAAGCTGCTCCTGAGCCTGGATTTCCCCAATTTTTGGGCTGGGTAGTGCAAGGGTCAGCATTTCAGACTTTTAATGTGCAGGCACCTCCTACAGAGTGTTCCCCAAGAGCTGAAAAATGTGATTTTCCCCTCTGCTTCTCCACTCAGTGATGCAGCTGCCAGGAGCAGCTCCCACAGGAGCCATCACACACATCCACAGTAGCACTTGGAAGCCCTTGGTGTGGGCAATCCTGATTCCAGGAGCAGGAAAAGGCTTGGATGAGCTTGCCCAGAGCCCTTGGGAGCAGGGGGGTGCATGCTGGAAGGAGGGAAGTGAAGCTCTAGGGAGTTTCTGCTGCAAAACTCAAGGTGTCTCTGCCTTTCCTTGCAGAAAAATAAATCCCACAGGCGCCCCGGTGGGTCACAGGGACATCCCTTCCCCTTGGGAAGGGCACCCACTGCTGCTTCACTCCTCAATTAATGATGATTTACAGAGATAAGGGAAAGGATTTCAGGAGCTTCCACTGCTTTGCTTCCCAACCCATGAGGAGTATCAGGAGAAATAATAATGCAGAGCACAGGTGTGGGAAGAAATGCTTTTCCCAGCTCTTTCTGAGGCCAGATATCTCTTTCTCCAGCTCTTTCTGGTGCAAAATCTCTTTTCTCAGCTCTTTCTAAGGCCAGATCTCTTTCCCCAGCTCTTTCTGAGGCCAGATCTCTTTCCCCAGCTCTTTCTGAGGCCAGATCTCTTTCCCCAGCTCTTTCTGGCCGTGGCTGAGGCAAGGCAGTGGTGTCAGCTCTCTCTGCATGACACAGCAGCTGAGCTGGGCTGCTTGGAAGGGGTTTGTTACAATTAAAGGATGATTCAAGTCAATGCAAACAATGATGTCAGCCTGAGGACCTTTAAAACACAATTTAAGCTGTTACACGGTGTGAAGCAGAGAATCAGGTAACCTTTTGGCCTGCCACATTTTTTCTCTGCAAATGGATCACGTCTGGGTTATTTTCATGTTTGTGCACTCAGGACAAGCTTTGCCTCTCTCTCACACAGGTTTAAGGCTGTGCTTGGCTGAAGACAATAGCCTGTCTTTGAATTGTCCATTGTATGGCTGAGAACATTTATTTTCTTCTGGCTGTTTACACGTTTTGTGGTGGAATCTGAGGCGAAAAAAAGGCAGACTGAAAGCTGCTCCCTCACTGCACGTTTTATAAAAGTAGAGATCTCACTGATCTTGCTGGAAAGTCTTGATTTTTGCTACACTGTGAGAAAGCAAAATAACCTGCTTCTTTTCCAGTGGTGCAGGAAAGCCAGAGGGTGGCTGAGCCTGCAGCAACCCCCAGTTGTGTGAGGCAGCATAAGAACCCTCCCTTCTATTCCTCACATTTATTTTGGCTGCACAGATCCTGTTCTGCTCAGTCCTGGAGACTCCTGTGCTTTAAACATCTTCCCTCAGTCTGGGCAGATTTACTGTTGAGTAAGGACAGAGCGAAAGGGTTTGGCTCAGTAGGAATTCCCAGAGAGAGTGATTAATCCCTAAAATCCTGTGCCAGCATGGAGGGAGCAGAGTGTGGCAGGGATGGACTGCCTGGGGCACTGCCTGGGAGCTCCCTGCTCTTTTCCTGCCCATCTCATTTTGTGTTTCTCCCAGCTCATCCCACCCAGTGGGACTTTTCCAAGGATAATGGCACCAGGGGTCTGTGGGAGGGCAAGGCCAGGGGTTACCATGAAACCACTGATGGTTCTGTGAACAGTTTCATTGCTTCATCCCCTGATCCATCAGCAAGGAGATAAAGCAAGCCTGCAGAGGGATGGATTGGCAGGTTTGGAATGGCTGTGGCGTTTTCTCCTGGCTTTCCCAACCAGTCACATTGACCTGAGCTCAGTTCTCCAGGTCAGTTTGGGCAATGTCAGCCCTGCTCTGATGAGAGAAGTGTAGGGTGAAATGAAAGACCCAGCATGGACGATTCCTGGGATGGAGGGATTCCCTGGGAAGAGGATTCCAGGAAAACAGGAGGCTGCTGAGCTGGGCTTGTCAAAGGTTCCCCCATCCAGCTCCAAACAGTTCCCATCAGGAATTCTGTCACTCTTTACAAGGCTGATGTCTCATTATCCCCATGGGATTGTTCTGATCTGTTTTATCTATTCTGATCTCTTGTATAAATCAGCCATTTTGCCTTTTTAATTGTTGTCTACTTTGTATTTGAAAAATAATACTCAGGCCCACTTGGTGAAATACCATTATTAATTTAATTTGATAAGTCATGAAGTAATGAAGCCTTCTTCTGGTTACTGAGGTTGCTCTCTCTTGAACTTTATGCATAATTATGGTGGTTATTTGCTATTAAAAATAAACTACCAGCCTTATTTCCTGATATTCTGTCGGAGCTGGTGCACAATATCAGCCAGGGCAGGCTCCCCAGACAGGCACTGCAACATCCCCCAGGTCTGCAAGCACAGGCTGATGCTCCCTAGGGAAAGCTTTTCCTTCTCCCATCCCAGGAATATGTGCCCAATTTGTTTTAACCTCCTTCAGGACAGAATCTTTGGCTCTCTGGTGGGTTTCTGGCAGAAGGACAAAAGAAGAGGAAAGGAATTTTTTCTGGGTATAAATCTCACTTTTCATTTGCCAAATCTGTCCAGCACTCAGGAGAAATTCAGGGCAGTAGAGATGAAAATTCTGTGCTCAGAGTGAGATTAGTGGAAGAGCTGAGCTGGTTTTGATTTCCATGGAGGATTGTTGGCACAGCCGCTGTTCAAGGCCATTTGCCCTTCCACTGTACAATATCTTTGTACTTTAAAATTAATGTAGGCTTTGAAATACTACCTGGATTTGTGCTCTGGCACTGAGCAGTGCAACTCTGAGCCTCTGCCTCTCTGCCTACCTGTGCCAAGGGTGATCTTTAATCCAGGGTCCAGCACTGCACACTCTGTACCAGGGAAACACCAAAGTCTTTGTGCAGTGACTCTGGGATTGCTTTTACAGGTTCTGGACATTTCTGATGGAGTGTGAACTCCTTCCTTTTGCATCCTTGGAATACCAATGATGGATAATACTGATATGTCACTGATGGTGTGGTTCAGGATAAACACCTCACCTGAATCAATCACCAAGCTAAAGCCTTGCAGAACCTCTTTTGGGGCTGCTGATTCTTTAATTCCCAGGCTGACCAATACATCTGGTGTCACCAGAAGTCTCCTTCAACTCAGAGCTAAGCTAACCAGGCTTAAAGAGAGAGAGGAGAGCCCAGAGCAGCCCAATTTAGTAATCTTTCCTGTTATAAATTCTTTTACTTATCTCAGTTCTGGCCTTGCCATCTGCTGGTAGTGAAAGCTGGGTAGTGACACTTGGGTGTGGTGGGATGTAAGGACAGTATCTCAGACTCTGATCTTCTGCACTGGAGATGATAAAGGAACTCTCAGGACAGAGGAATTCTCAGCATCCACAGGGCAAAGGTCTCCCTCATGCTCTTCAGTTTATGGGTTGATGTCCTATAGGGTGCATTGTACTGCCAGCCTTTGAAAGGCTGCCTTGTTGTTTTGGTTCCATATTGTTCAGAGTTAAATGGTAGGAAAAGAGAAATTGCTGCCACCACAACATTCCCTTATAGGTCTATTCATTATTGATCCCCAGAGGAAATGGAGAGTTCCCCTGGACAATGGGCAGATATACAAATGAGCATACATTAACTTGCTGTGCTGTACAGCTCATTGGGGCTGCATTTCCTTTGCATTCTCAGGAGCACAATTCAGGCATCAATGGGTTTGATGTCTTCCTCTGCCCTGAACTGCTGCCTCGTTAGACATTCTGGGTGACAGGCAGCCCCTCTGAACCACAGAACCACAGAGAATCACAGAACCACAGGGTCACAGAACCACAGAATCACAGTCTCAGAATCACAGAGTCATAAAATCACAGAACTGCAGAATCACAGAACCACGGAGTCACGGAGTCACGGAGTCACAGAACCACAGAAGCACAGTCACAAAATCACAGAGTTACAGAACTACAGAGTCACAGAGTCACAGTCACAGAACCACAGAGTCACAGAACCACAGAACCATAGAATCAGAGAACCACAGTCACAGAACCAGAGAGACACAGAATTGCAGAATCAGTCACAGAATTACACAGTCACAGAATCACAGAACTACAGAATCACAAAATCACAGAATCAGAGAACTGCAGAATCACAGAACCACAGAGTCACAGAATTGCAGAATCACAGTCACAGAATTGCAGAATCACAGTCACAGAATTACAGAATCAATCACAGAATCACAGAACCACAGTCAGAGAACTGCAGAATCACAGAGTCACAGAACCAGAGTCACAGAGTCACAGAGTTACAGAATCAGCCACAGAATCAATCACAGAACCACAGAATCACAGAATTCCCTGAGCTGGAAGGGACCCACCAGGATCATCCAGTCCAGCTCCTGTCCCTGCACAAGACACCCCAACAATCCCAGCCTGTGCCTGAGAGCTTTGTCCAAACTCTTTGTGAAGAGAGAGGCAGAGGCCTGCTGTGGAAATGCTTTGGGCAGATTGATGGAGCACTGAGGGATGCTCTGAACTGGGAGCACTGGGAACAGAGGGGACCAGGCCAGGTCTGTGGGGTTTGTGCTCCAAACCAGCAGGGAGCTCAGGGGAGGTGTAAGTGACTCAGCTTTGTCCCCTGCCCTTTGACAAACACCCCAGGGGCAGCACTGCCTCCAGCTCAGGGGCTGGGATGGAGGAGCACCCAGAATCTCTGGAAGGCCGATGTGTTCCAGCCCTGCTCCCTGCACTGCTCAGTGTGGGGGCTTTGCTCAGGCCCTGCACTGAAGTTTGCAGCTGCCCCCTCCAGGTCTCCAGTGCATTTGGGCCTTGCACTCCTCCCTGCAGCACAGGCTTTTCCTGCCTTTGTGCCTCTGCTGCTCTGTAAATCAGGGAGATTGGCCCTTCCCTTCCTCCCTGGAGGGATGGAGCGATCAATGTTTGGAAGAGAAAAAGCAGCTCAGGAGCTGCAGCAGATTTGCTTCATCTTTCATCCCATCAGCAGAAAAAACCCATCTGAAGCTGCAAGGACATGGAGGCATTTCAGGTTATGAGGATCAGGACTGGGGACTGTGCTGGGCTTGGCCTGAACTGGCAGAAATCCCTGAGATGCTCGGGGCTGCATTTTTCCTTGAATTTCTTCTACTGTGGTACATCCCTCAGGCTCCTGGATGGTGAAATATCCACGGCACCCCCACACCTCCACTGGTGCAGGGTCACTCCAGCTGCAACCACAGCCCAGGAAGCCTCTTGGTTTTCAATCTTCTGGCACGGAGGGATTTGCCAAACTGATTCCCAGCCCTGATCTAATGGATTCCCCTGCTGAGAGGTTCTCACAGGGAGAGGATCCCAGGCTGAGGGTTTGTTCTCATCTCCCCCACGCTGCAGGTGCCTCTTGGAGAGCTGCTCAATGAGCCTGGAGTGCCACCAGGGCTGGTCAGGAGCTCAGGAGGAGTTTCCCCTCCTCCTTGGAGCCCTCAGCAGCCCCTTGCTGCTTTCAGCAGTGGAAATATGGTGATTACAGGCATCAGACTGGTCAGGGGAATACTGCATTATTGAAGTTGAGAATCTAAAGGAGAAATCCCTCTTCTAGGAGCTCACTTGTTCTGGGATCTGCACACTTTTGGGGAGAAGCAGAAAATTGCAGTTAAGCAGCATCCAGCCAGGGTTCAAAATCCAGCCTGAGCTCCTCCTTGCCCCTTGCAGCCTGTTATTTATTTAATTTATTATTATTATTATTATTGTTATTATTATTATTATTATTATTATTATTATTGCCATTTTGGCGCTGTCCTTTCTCAGCCATGGATGTTTCCCTACAACAGTTGCACCTACCCAAACCTACAGCTAAGGCTGGAGTACCAACATCCACAACAAATATTCTCATTTTTGGGCACAGCCCCTTGGATTTGCACCCTCAGAGGGCGGGCACAGCCATGCAGAAAACAAAAGATGAATAACACACAGATACAAACAAGACACCCATTTACAGATCTTCTCAAAGCTCAGTAGCAAAGCTTTAGTGCTTATATTAATATTTGTTGATATTTTGTCGTGAGGAAGGGTGGGAAGAAAGAAAAAAAAGAGACATTGTTCCTCCTTGGAAAGTGTTTTGTTTTTCCCAAGCAGCAGAACTTTGGGTATTTACTTTAAGAAGACATTTCTGTGTCCAGTAGGTATGAAAAATTTTGGGAGGAGAGGACAAAGGCAGCTCAGGGGGTCAGTGCTGGAGCTGGGCTCAGTGGAGGGTCAGGACTGGGATTAGGGGCATTGCCAGGGCTGGATGGGTTTATCCAGGATCCTTATCAGGAATTCCTCACTCATCCTGGAGCAAAGCTTGTGAAACTAGCCCAGCAAAGCTCCTGAACCCTCAGCACTCCTTCAGCCATTGCTTTGGTTATACATGACCAATATTCTGTCTTTTTTTCATGTGAAAATGATAAAGTTAATGGAGAGTGAGAAAGTTGATCTGTGCATCCATTGATAGATTTGCAACTGCTTCATCTCCTACCAAGCAATTCCTCTCACTGAAAAGGGAACACCAAAAACGAGTGTTCACTGCAATGTGCTAGCCTGGCCTTTGAATGATGCTGAAAATACATAGGAAAAGCAAAATTCTTGGGCATTATCTGCTCCCATAGTTGTTATTCTCTTTGTCACTGGGGCAGTCCGTGTGCTGGGTGAGCTGCAGTGCTGAGGGACAGTATCTCTGTGCTCAGGAGCAGCATATTCCCAAGCATGTTGTCTTTGGCATGGCCAGTATTTTATCTGCCAGAGCCAACCTTAATGAAAAATTCCTGAAAAATTCCACATTTCAACAATGCTCTGCTGGGAATAACAATCTCTCGTGACCTCGTTCAAAAGCAGATATGGGGCAGGATACAAAACAGGGATATGTTTCTGACCCCTCCTACTAAATTTGGGGATTTGGGGCTGAGTTTATGGTGCTTGCCTGCCTTTGAGAGTGATCTCAGCACTGTCAGGTTGTGAATTCCCTGTGGGACCTGCACCCAAAATCAGGATTGTGCTGTCAGAGCCACGGGGTTGGTGACACTGAGAGCTCCTTGTGTGGCACAACAGCCCCAGCTCTCCAAAACACGGTGAATTTACAGCAATTTGTAGAGAAATGTTTGCACAGGAGGGGTGTGTCCTTCTGGGACAGCGCTGGCATTGTCCCTGCTGGAGTCCCTTTGACACAGGGCAGGAAAATCTGTGATCCATCCCAGCAAACATCAGCCTGGATGGTTTGTCACACAGGGCAGGAAAATCTGTGATCCATCCCAGCAAACATCAGCCTGGATGGTTTGTCACACATGGCTTCATCTCCTCCTTGCAGCAGACTGGAAAACCGAGGTCAGGCAAATAAAGCTGGGGAGAAAAAGCCCAAATCCTGAGTAAAGTGGCTGTAAATCACTGCCACCACCTGCGAAGTGACAGAACAGGGAAATGGAAGGGACTAATTCACCTTGATTTGCATGAACTGGGTTCTCACAGGTGGGTTTCCCTTCGGATTTCTGAGCCAGCCCATGGTCCCTGCCCTGACAAAGCTCCCTGGCCAGGTGGGCAGGACAGGCCAGGGCTGGGACTGGGGACATCCCAACACAGCACAGAGAGGCCCTGCCCAGGACACCTTGCAGCAAAGCCCAGGGCCTGCTGGCTTTAATCATGGACTGCGGGTCACTCAGTAAGATGGAGAAAGAAATGAGTGAGCTTGTCAAAAAGCAAAGAAAATCCCCTGAGTCCGGCCTCTCCAGGCCCTGCCCGACCACGGACCCTTTCTGCTCCGTGTGCACCACAACGCTGAGGGCAAAGCAAAATCGAGACTTACAACTCCCAGGCCTCCAAACCCAGCATATTCCACACACATCCACACCTGCCGGGGCTGGGGGAGAGCAGTGGTATTCAGCAGTGTGATTTAGCAGTGTGATTAGCAGCGTGATTAGCAGTGTGATTAGCAGTGCGTTAGCAGTGTGATTAGCANCAGTGTGATTAGCAGTGTGGTTAGCAGTGAGATTTAGCAGTGTGATTTAGCAGTGTCATTAGCAGTGTGATCAGCAGTGTGATTAGCAGTGTGATTAGCAGTGCGTTAGCAGTGTGATTAGCAGTGTGATTAGCAGTGCGTTAGCAGTGTGATTAGCAGTGTGATTAGCAGTGTCATTAGCAGTGTGATTAGCAGTGGGATTAGCAGTGGGATTTAGCAGTGTCATTAGCACTGTGATTAGCAGTGTAATTTAGCACTGTGATTAGCAGTGTGATTAGCAGTGTAATTTAGCAGTGTGATTAGCAGTGTCATTAGCAGTGT
>VXBB01024941.1:410795-440505 GCA_013399915.1 Illadopsis cleaveri
ATTAGCAGTGTGATTAGCAGTGTGATTAGCAGTGTGATTAGCAGTGCGATTAGCAGTGTGATTAACAGTGTCATTAGCAGTGTCATTAGCAGTGTCATTAGCAGTGTGATTTATCCCCCCTCCCCGCAGGCAGGGTCGGTGGCAGCGTTCACTGTCTCCTGCCTGCCGTGGCCCAGGACAGACACTGACAGCACACAGATAAGAGCAGCTGCCAATTCACTGCTGTGCTTCAGCACACACAGCCCTGGGTGAACGCTCAGCTCTCAGGTCCCCCCTTACCAAAATCCCCCTCCTTGGGAGATTTGTTTCAGTGGCTCGGTGAGAGCACAGGACGTTCCTCCTGTGCAGAAAACATCTGTGCCGTGCTGCGAGCTGCTGCCTTCATCTCAGCTGTGAGGGATGCAAAGGGAGGGACAGGTCCTTGCCAATCACAGGCTTGACCAAATATTTATCTCTGCTAAAAACAGTTTAGTTGCTGGATGTAGCCCAAGGTTGGTTCTGATGGGAGACATCAAACACAATGGACATGAATCAGGGACGGCACATCTGGCACTGCCTGTGTGCTGGGGGAATATAAATAAAGAGCCAGCTGCTGAGCTGTTGGTCCTGCAACAAGGCTGCAGCTTCCTGACATCACCAGCAGTGCCAGGAGGGTGCCAGGGATCCCCTGGGGCTGCTCTGTGTCCCCCTTGGCACTCACACTCCTTTTTGTGTGAGGGGGCTCCAGACTGAAGCATCACCACTCTTTTACGAAGGATTTCAAAGAGTGATGGGAAGAGTGGTGGGGCAAAGCAGGGCAGAGCTGCCAGCACTCAGAACATTTCTCTGATATTTTATTTCTGGAAGTATCTGATGCAAATGTTCTTTTCCTGGAAAGATTCCTCCCCCTGCCTGCTCCCCCCGCCTCCCTCAGAACGCTGGTGCCAATATTTCTGTTGCAACTTCCTCACTCCCAGGGGTTTCCTGCTGGAGATTTCCCTCCTCTCTGGCCTGGACCTGGTGGTCCCTGTATTGTTCTGTTGAAGGAGGGAATGGCCCCAGCACTGCCTGGGATGCTGGCAGGTATCTCTGAGGGATTCCAGCTCATCCTGCCAGCACAGAGGGGCTTTGGGAGGATGGCTCAGGTATCCCTGGGAGTGTGATCCTCTTTTCCCTGGGAGGGTGGCTCAGGTATCCCTGTGAGTCTCTGATGCTCTTTTCTCTGGGAGGATGGCTCAGGTATTCCTAGGAGTCTCTGATGCTCTTTTCTCTGGGAAGATGGCTCAGGTATCCCTGGGAGTGTGATCCCCTTTTCTCTGGGAGGATGGCTCAGGTATCCCTGGGAGTCTCTGATGCTCTTTTCTCTGGGAGGATGGCTCAGGTATCCCTGTGAGTCTCTGATGCTCTTTTCTCTGGGAGGGTAGCTCAGGTATCCCTGGGAATCTGATCCTCTTTTCTCTGGGAGGATGGCTCAGGTATTCCTAGGAGTCTCTGATCCTCTTTTCCCTGGGAGGGTGGCTCAGGTATCCCTGTGAGTCTCTGATGCTCTTTCCCAAAGTGTGAGCCTGCAGGTGCAGGGAATGGCTGGATCCATGTGCAGGGAGAATTTCAGCACATGCTCCATCCCACTCCTCCCCATCCTCTCAGCCAAAGGAGCCCTGCCCTCAGGATTGTGTCCCGCAGCACCTCTCACCCCATCCCTCTGCTAAATGGATACATTTGGCAAAATTTGGCATGAAGGCATGGACAGAAACCTTGGAGCTAAGGGCACAAAACCTGCAGCGCCCAAAGGGTCGTTTTGATGACTTAAAAAAAAAAAATCATCTTGCAGAGCAGCCCTGGAGAGAGGCTTATCACTTTAACTTCCCTGATTAGCCCAGGACACCAATTTTAGGCACTGTAAAAACAGTGGAGGTCAAATTTACTATGGAGGGCAGGGACCAGTGACTCAATTTTCCTTATTCTTTATAGTCACTTTTCACCTTGAAGAACAAAAGGTCCCAAAGTCAGAGAACGTTTGTTCTTGAGTCTTGCCAAAGCCTTTTCTTTTTTAATAAACCGTCATTAAAATCTGGGCCCTTTGCCTTGACAAAAGAAAAGAATATATTTGTGTACACTTAAGTGACAGGAAAGAGCCTGTGAGGCAGGCCTGCTCACAGATAAAGGAATTCCGGACATTATTCCTTGTGCTCCAAGGGGTTGTGACATGGGATTTCCTCTCCAAGTGGTAAATAGCCCTGCAGTTGTACAGCAGGGTGGGGCCAGCCCTGGTTTCTTTAAAACCAGGAGAGATGAAAGCACTTTAGGAGAAGAAAGAGGGGCTGGGTGCATGTGCACAATGAATCCCTGGGAATGGCTGGGGGGAATCCACCTGCTCCAAAATTTCCCAGGGGTCTGAGGTGCTGCCAGCTGGGATTCTGCTTTGGGAAGAGCAGCTCATGGCATAGCAAAATAGATTTAACTCCAAGGGTGGTCCCAAATCTCAGCACCTTGTGTGTCCCTCCTGGATCTGCAGGAGATGAGTGGAATCTGTGGGGAAATGGGTTTGTTTTGGGATGACTCTGGATCTTGCTGGCTTCTCTGAAAGCCAGACAGCTCCCACTGCTGTAGGACACTGACTGCCCATCCTGGGCTGGGCTGGGCTCAGAGAGGGCAGTGAGGGTGGAATCCCATAGCTGTGAGCTCCCTGAGGAGCCTCCCTGCTTTTGGAACACGAACGAGGCAGTCGAGGACTTTTGTAACTGAGAGCACTTTTCTGTCTGGTGCTGAATCATGCCCAGGAGTGGGGTGAGCATTTCTGTAAGAAAACTGAAGAGGTGAAGCTGCAGATTTTATCCTGTTTTCATTTTAAATTGAAAAACATTCAGTTTTGGATTAATCCTTTGCATGGAGGGCTCACCAAAGTGCCCCGAGTCGGGTGAAGACAGAGGGAGAGGAACATAACTCCCTTGATGAGGGAGACAAGAGCATTGAGCTGATTTTATATTTGGATTTCCTTTCCTCCCTATTCCTGTGGCTGTCCTGGAGGCTCAGCAGAGCCTGTAGATCCCAAACCTCCCAGCTACAGCCAGGTTTGGTGAGAAAGGGAAAGATTTGCACATTACCGCTCTCCAAATCCTCAGGATTCAGATCTTCAACAATAAACATTCATTTAGGGAATCAGCAGTGGAACACAGAAATCAGCATTTTGCAGGGGTTTGCAAATGGCAGGTTCCTACATGAGCTTTTCATTGCCTTCTGCTTGAGTGTAGATATCTGAATTATTTTCCCTTTTAACTACAATGGGACATGGTGTCAGTACAGGGAGGCACGTGATCAAACTGGAAAATCCCACCTGGAAAATGGGAATGTCAATGAGGTTGAACTGCTGCTGCCAGCTCAAGATTCAGTTTGGATGTGCTGGATGGGAAAAAACACCAGGGAAGGGCTGGAGAGGTTGGAATCATGGCTGTGTACAGCCCCCACTGCATCTCACTGGCTTGAGAGATTGTGCTAAGGGGGTTGAAGTCCCTACAGAACACAAGGAGGATTCTCATCAAGTTCAGAACTGGTGAATTCCAATGAAAAATGACAAATTTTCCTTTTTTCTCTGTGCCTCCTTACCAAGCACCCACATTTTTCTGGAGACCGGGGAAAAGAGAAGGTTGCCCTGTTGTCTGCAGGAATAAAATACCACAGCCTAAATTCCTCCATGGCTGCTCTGAGAAACAACGAAGACAACGAGAGATGAATCATGCAGAGAATTACTCATTTCCAAAGAGTAAACAGGTCACGCTCAGCACTGTTAACTCAGGGTTGTCACTGCTGTGGGAGTTTGGGGACAGCAGGGGAAAATCTGTCCTTGCTCAGGAGTGAAATGATGGGAATCAGTCTGGAATTGCACCCAAACATTGGCATTTCTGCCACGGGGGTGTGGGGCACTCTCACATCAGGATCACTGTGAATTCCTGCTTTTCTGAAATCCTGGTACAGTCCATTAAATCGCATCAGATAAACTGTATTTTCATGGCCAAAAGCCAAACAAACAACTCTGAAAAATGAACAAACAGAGCCCTTTTTAGAAAGGTTTATAAAGAGCTAAACAGGTCTAATACTTCGGTTAGGGACTCGTAGTTTTAAAATGGCTCAAATGAATTAAGAACACAAAAAGTGATCTGCTGTCCCTCCTCCCGTGGTGATGTGAGCACGGGAGAGGTTCTGTTCCATCACAGGGGAAATTGTTCTTTAACTTCAGTGCCATTGTGGGGGAAAACATCCCTTAATTTCAGTGTCACCACACAGCAAACTGTCCCTTAATTTCAGAGCCACTGCAGGAGAAACTTTCCTTAATTTCAGAGCCATTGCAAGGGATCTATCCCTTAATTTCAGTGCCATTGTGGGAGATCTCTCCCCTAATTTCAGTGCCATTGTGGGGGATTTCTCCCCTAATTTCAGTGCCATTGCATGGGAACTGTCCCCTAATTTCAGAACCATCGCAGGGGGATCTCTCCCTTAATTTCAGTGCCATTGTGGGGGATTTCTCCCCTAATTTCAGTGCCATTGTGGGGGAAACAATCCTTAATTTCAGAGCCATTGCAAGGGAAATGTCCCCTAATTTCAGTGCCATTGCAGGGGATCTCTCTCTTCATTTCAGTGCCATTGTGGGGGAAACTCTCCTTAATTTCAGAGCCATTGCCCCATGTCAGGATCTCTTCCTGCTGCCCGTGCCTGGCCTCAGAGGACTCTTCCCACTGCACAGATGTTGATATCAGCACAGCAGCTCCTGTGAACAAGCTTTGCAGGATTGGGGCTTGATCTACAGCTCTTTTTACTCTCCAGCAGCATTTTTCTCCTCCCAAAGCTGCTTCCATGCTCTGCCCTTGCTCTAGAGCCCAGAAGAAATGCCTCACAATTCTCCTAAAGGCTCTCTTTATTCCGATGGCTCCTGTTTGAACCACTGCTATGCAGTTAATGCTGCACAGCCCTTTCTACCCTGAGACCTTCCAGCCAAGGGTTTTACAATTTGGCAGCTGAGGTCCCAGCCTGAAAATTCATCCCTGTGTTTTTACTCTCCCCCATGAGCCTGTTTTCAATTGATATAAACATTTTGATAGCTTAAGAGTGCAACAAAACACTGAGCCTCCCCTTCCAGCTGGAACCCAAGAGTGTTCTCTTGACTCTGAGTGTTTGTTGCTTGTTTTTGGCTGCACCAGTGACTGGTCTTGGCTTGGTCATGCACATCCAGGCATCTCTGTAACCTCCTGGCACACCCAGGGAAAATTCAAACCCATTTTGATGTGCTTTTCTAGCAACTCTGTCTGCCTGCAGTGGGGTGTTGTTCCCCCCCTGCCCTGGCACACCTCACAAACACCCCTGTGCTCAGCAAGGGGCACCAGGAACCTGCTGGTTTCCTTCAGCACAGGCAGAAACCCCTCAGAGCCACCGTTCACCTCTGCCAGGCCAAAATTCATGTGCCTAAACCAAAAGTTTTAGTGATTAATCAAGACAGGAGGGAGCAGAACTCTGAAAGAGAAACCCCAGCAAAGGCTGGCTCTACCTTGATAAGCTGTTTGTTTATTCTGCAGGGTCTCAGATCTGGATTTCATTTCTGGGATTAGCTCTCTGAATTCTTAGTGCAGCAAATCAAGGCTGTATGTGTGGAATCGGGATGGAAGGAATCTTTTTAATTTAATTGCCTGCACGGATTTGCATTATTCTTTCATCTCCCACCTTGGTGCTTTTCTCTTCCTGAATTCAAATGGTGACATTTTTCTTTCTTGGTGACATTTTTCTTTCTTGGTGACATCCAGTTTTCATTTTGCTTTCATTCGATGTTCACTGAACTTTCATCATTATCTTCTTTCTTAGTCATTTTCATATAGTTCTGTATTACTTACCAGGGCTTTGGATCCTCTGCAAGAGACAGTCAGGAAAGAGCTTCAAACCCTCCTCATTTCATTACTTTTAGAGACATATTTGTTGATTTTGTTAACTACCCATCACTCAAAATAATTTACTGTTCAAAGAGCAACTGCACATTTTATCTGTCTATAGGAACTGCAAGAAACTTTTGGGATGAAGAGGTGAGATTTTTAGGAAAAGCAACAGTAGTGTGGTTTCTGCTTTGAAATCAGTATTAAAACCAGAACCAGTTGGGGTTTTATATGGAAAAAAAAAAAAAAAAAAAAGGCTTTTAATTAGAAAATTACACTGTGGCAAAATCCTGTGCAGAAAGTGGCTGGATTAGAAGCAGTTTTCCAGGAAAGGTTCTCCAGCCAGGATGGTGTTTCCGGTCCCATCCCAACCATGCCATGACCTTGCTGCTGGGATGGAAGTCCAGCATGCTGGAGACACCACGTTCCCCGGTGGAATCAAGGCTCTGGATCTGTCTCCCACTACCGGGGCCTGCCCTAAATATCTGGCTATTTTTAGCCGAGTCTTTTTCTGTTGCTGCTTTCCATAATAAGAAAAACCTTTGAAGGATTTGTGTTTTTATCCCTATGCACAAGAGGAATTAAAATAAATAAATAGGCCTTAAATATTTAGACATGAAGAGAGAAGAATTTCCTGCCCAGCTTTGGCCGAGCGGCGTAGGTGGCTTTAATGTGACCCGGGGCCGCTCCCGGTACCTGGCAATGTTTGCTTTTCTTGGAAGCAGCTGCAGCAAAGCACCTTTAAAATCAGGATCCCACAAAGCAAATCTGCTGTTTCCAGGTCACTGTGCAACCCCCTTCCCTGTGCCACAGTTTTTTCCAGATGAGGAACTGATGTGCTGCAACTCAGCCAACCTGTTACAGAGGGAATGGCTCCAGGCACGGCAGAGGAGTCCTGGAAGTGTCTGGGTACCCCCAAATCCACCCAAAAGGCAGGATCTGACACTAAAAACACAGCCTGGCTCGGGGCATTACACCTGGATTATCACCCACCTGCGGCCCCTTCTCAGGGCTGCTCCCAGACACCAAAAACTGCTTCAGCTCCAAAGCTGTGTGGGTCGGGTGAGCTCATCTGGGAACCTGCGGGGCACAGGAGAAGGGATTGTTGTCAACAGGCAGCCATGCTATGCAGACTTGATAAATATGTGCAGTGCTAATGCGAAGCAGATCCCTGCTTTGCCACGAGCAGAATTCCACCAAAGCCTGCCATCAAAAACATTATGTCACAGCTGTGGAGAAGCCTCACAAACAGGGGAGAAGTTGGGGTCACGTCAGGGTAGGAGTGCGGCGCAGGCTGAGGAAGTGATTGAAGCCCTGCTCCACGGCCTGGTGGAGTTTGTCATTAAGGAGGATTTCACCAAATGATTTGCAGCCAATTCCCTGGGCCCGATTGGTACTTTGCAGCTTAATGCAAACCAGTGAGGAAACCAGACCCAGCTAGGCCAAGGGAGACCGCAGGCACAGGGTAACAAAACCTCGCCTGGGGCTGTGGAAATGAAGCTGAAACTGGGCTTGGGTTTAAGGAGACGAGGGTTAGGTTCCCTCTCCCCATCTCAGCAAACAGCTTTTATCTTGTCTCCCAAAATAGCAACCTGCTATCCTTCAAAACAAACCAGAAAAAAAGGGAAAGCCTCCTGAGGCAGGCACACAAAGCCGACAGAAGTGGAACACAGCGCTGATCGAAAACAGATTCCGGCGTCAAGTCCAAAGTCAGCTCCAGCCTGTTGCTTCTTAATGGGCAGAGCTCAGAAACTAAGAAAACAAAGTAATTACCCACCAAGCAGATTTCACTGACACTGAGCATTCACATGTTCCTGACACGTCCAACCCCCGTATTTGTTCAAATCCATCTCTGTTTAGTGTGGCACATCAATTGACTCGACCTCAGGAGGCTCTGGCTCATTTGCTTCTGGATTTATGGCTCAAGGAAAAATGGCCCAACAATGCTAACAGGGGTGGGCTTTTGTTCTGCTTCACCCTGCCCATCCACCTTCCCCGCTCTGATTTCAGCTCCATCCCTCTCGTGGCCTTCCCTTGGCCTGCTCCTTCTGCAGGTCAGTGATTCATCACACAGGAGGACACAGATGTTCTTTACAAAGAAGCCTTTCCATGCAGGCTCATTTTTTTTTCTTAGAAAAGAGGGCTGGGGATGAGGGAAGAGATGGAAAGGAGGAATAAAGGCCTGAGATGGAGACTGCCCAGTTTCCACCAGAGTTGTTGTGGTGCTGCCTATGGGACACAGCAGCATCTCCAGGGAGCAGAGATCACTGCTGGACTCACACCAGCAAGGCTCCAAGCACGAAGCCTCGGGGAATGTGGCCTGAGGAAAGCTGGGCTATAATTATTTGGTGTTCCCTGAGCAGTCATCTTCCTTGATGGCAAGTCAGATTTAGCCCTGGAGCACAGTCAGAGGTTGCTTTGCAATCCACCCTCTTGTCATTCAGCAGAACCTCACCCAAATTCCTCTGTCAGCTCTTGCCTTTCTTGGAAAACACCTCCAGCCTCTCTGAGGTCTGGTTTGGGGACACTTCAAGGTCCAAAGCTGAGATATCCACACTGCCTTTGAGGGAGCACCAAAGAAGTTTGGAAAGGGAAGGGTCCTGTACCTCAAGGCAGGCCCTGCTTGGCCACTTGGACATCAGGTAATTCCCAAATGTGGCAGCTGGAGCTCTCAGAGATTGTTCCATGTGGAGCACCAGCAAAAGTTTTCTGAAGGACATCTCCAAGCACTTCATCTCCTCTAATTCTAAATATTCCTAAAAGTAGGGTTGGCATCCCTGCTTCCTTTGGGAGGTGAATTACACAGACTGATGGAACAACCTAGGGAAGGTTTTCTTTCCTCTCCCCAGACTCTTGCCAACAGAAAGAGCAGATAAATGATTGCCCTTGGTATCAGACCTGCCATGATTCCAACCTCTCCTGATAACCACTCCCATTTCCAACAGTTTTATTATTGTACTTAAAGGCCCACTTATGATTCATTCCTGATAATTGCCATCCATTGGGCTTAAATTTTATTTTTCCAAATCTTATAAAGCTCATTCTGTACAGGGTTTGAGGATAAGGTACAAGTAGTTACAGGGGCTTCCAACACTCTCATGTGCAAGTGGGTGATGGAACAAGAAGAAAATTTGGGAATCACGGATTTAGTCTGCAGATGGTGGAGGAGGGACATGAGTGAGCATCCTCCTGATCTGACACATCCAGGCAGAGGCTGAGTGCTGGCAAAGAAGACCAAAAACTGCTTTGAGAGAAACACACATTTTGCTAAACCACAGTGTCAGGGATTTTATAACTTCTCTCTCTTCTTGTCTGGCCATTTGAATATCTCTCCAGGGGATCCATGTTACAGTTTTCCAAAGCCTTGGTCTTAGGATGAATTACCATCATATTTTTTTATCAAAGGAGAAGCTGACAGAGAGGACAATGATTTAGTTGACTGGGTATTTGGAAACACTGTTTCACTTGCTGCTATTGCCTCATGTTACATGGAGAATTGCTCTGGAAATGAATGTCCTAAGAACTGAAATAGCCAGGCCAGGTGAAATTCAAAGTCAGCACCCCTCAAGTGGGATTTCATTTGGAGTTCCTGCTGGGCAGTGCTTTAATTTGTGTGCTGTGCCCAGTGAAACTTCACTTACCAACCTCTTTAACCTGAGAAAAGTTCATTTGCATCTGTTTGCTGTGAATTAATAGGAGTGTTACTTTTCAAGCCCCAAAGCTGTGGTTGTAAACCGAGTCTGGCTGCCCTAAATCACTGTTGGAAGTTGTTTCCTGATTAAAGATGTCAGGGACTAGGTCAGCTCTCTACAACCAGGACAGATTTTCCACAGGTGTGAAACCAACTATTGTATTGAACTCTGGCAGAAATGTCAGTTCCCGACGGACAGCAGCTTGCATGGAAACCTCAGGGAAATCCCTCCTTAAAATTTTCTGGTGCCAGTTTCAATCCTGACCTCTGCTGGCAGCCGGGCTCAGTTATGAGCTGATGCCTGCCTGGGTTATTACATTGCCCCCAAACACTGAAATAAGGCAGCTTCTTATCTACAGAGAGATAAAACCTGCCTCAGAGCTCTCTGTGTCCTGCCTGAGCCACCTGCAGGTTCATCACTCCTGGTGCACCTTGTCCCTTCTTTGGGAAGTGCCACCACAGTAAAGGAGCCACCACAAACATTTCCAGTCTGCCAATACCTGGGCAGTGATGTGATTAATAAGGAAAAAAATAATATTAACTTATCATAGCCGCACAGGAAAGGAAAGGGTTGTTTTTTCTAAAATCTGATTTCTTGTCACTTCAAAAGGAAATTATGAAGAAAGAATAAAAGTCTATAGAAAACCTGTGAAAACTTCCCTACTACTGCTCTAACTTTAAAGAAGTCCATTTTCCTCAACAAAACATCCATGCTGGAGTGTAGGCACCTTACCAAAGTGTAAGCAAGCCCTTTATTCCAGGTTAGAAAGTCCAGTGTAAATAGTAAAACTGGGTAGGGGCAGGAGGGAAATCACTGGTGAATCAATAGAGATTTACTGCTTGTTTTTGCATGGGAGGACCTGGCTCATCTCAGGATGGATTTCAAGAGTGACTGATCCTCTCTGTGCACATGAGTAGGTTGGGGAATAGTTCTTGGAACTGAGTCAGCCCAACAATTGCTTTCATTATTTGCAGCTGTACAACGCAAATAAGTTTGAGAGAAATTTCGAGAGGTGCCAAATCCAATCCCATTGATGTGTGAGTGAGCACAGTGGTTAGTGCTGCACGCATGACGCCCATGAATTACTGCTGTTGACTCCTCAGCTCCACCTGTCACCTTTGATATATGAGCAGGTCTGATGATACTCCTCAAAATAATACAGCAATTAAACTAAAAGTGATTTAAAGTGTTCCTTCCTTAGCATCCACAGCTTTGTAACTAACTATTCACCACGTACAAATTACCTGCAGAGAGGGATTCTGGTTAGATTAAAGGCAGCTCAGTGCAGGGTTTGGACAAGCTGGAACCACAGCTTGGTCCAGGTTGGTGTCTGTAGCTGTGAGGAGCAGTTGGGCTGACAAGCCAGAAAAATCTCCAGCTCTGTCCATCCATACTCACATCAACCACCAGGAGGTCACTTGGGGGGACAATTGTGAGTTGGCACAGGGACACAGGGAAGGCAGGAAAGAGGCCAGAAGAGGCAGAGATAGATCACAGAATACCCTGAAATGGAAGGGACCCACAAGGATCACCCAGTCCAAGCCCTGGCCCTGCACTGACACCCCAACAATCCCACCCTGATTAACCAAAGGCTCCTGGAGCTCTGGCAGCCTCGGGGCTGTGCCCATTCCCTGGGGAGCCTGGGCAGTGCCAGCACCCTCTGGGTGAGGAACCTTTCCTGAAATCCACCCTAACCCTCCCTGGCACAGCTCCAGCCCTTCCCTGGGTCCTGTCCCTGACACAGGGAGCAGAAGTTGGTGCTGTCCCTCCACTCTCCTTTCTGAGCAAACCTTCCATCTTCCTGTTTCCCTACCCAGAGCTCTGGAGAAAGGGAAGAAATCCTGGCTGGGTTCACTTCCAGAGAAATGCTGGATTAGCTCTGGAGTGCAGGAAGTGCTCCCTGAGTGGCCTGGGAGGAGGTGAAGGGCTGAGATGGGCAGTGGGAGCACAGGGTGACCCAAAGCCACCACAGAGAGCTGTGCCAGCTCTGGCCAGGGCTGCTCCCCAGGATGGGTCACCCTGCAGGCCCCTGAGTGCCCTCATTCCTCCTGACTCCCAGCTCTGCCTGAGGAATGTGCCCTGTCCTGGGGATGGCCAGTGAGGAGGAAGGAAAGCTATGTCTGGAGCGCTGATGAAGTAATCCTGTCTGGGAATCATTGGAAACACTCGTATCTGCAGCCCTCCAGCTTTTCTCAGGAGACCACGCTGGGGGCAGAGGCAAACACAGCTTCATACCTCACATTTTTGGATTTTTTTTTCCCCCCTAGAGTCTTTAGGGTTCCTTTTATGTGCATCTTGTTCCCACTGGGTCTGCATATTTCCTAATCATGGAGATGTGCCAGGTCTTCTCTTTCCCAGAGGAATTGCCATAATTTGGATCAAGAAATAACAACATTCCCAGCCTTTTTCCATCAACATGAGATTACCACATTTCCTAAATACTTCAAATTGTGCTTGAGTGCCTGGCAGATGATTGCAGATATTGCCACCTCCTTTCCCAGATTTCATGTTTATTTTCCATGTAGATCCCAGTTCCTGGCTTATCAGCCAGTCCCAAAGCAAGGATGTGTCCCCTCAGTCCCCAGCTCACAGGCTGGTGACATCCCTGGCACTGCTTGGGACTCTGTGTGGTGTCAGAGGGAAAACAATGGCCCTGATTAATGAGCTGCTGCTGCCCAAGACCAAACAATTTTGACCTGGAGCTGCTTTCTGTGACCCCTTCCCATAAATCTGCAGCTGATCCAGCGATCCAGATCACAGACAGCCAGGAAAGGCCAGGGCACTGTAATTCCAGGGGCTGCTTGGAGCAGGTGCAGGTGAGCCACAAAGGTAATGTTTGGGCTGCAGAAAAGCCAAGGAGAGGTCACAGGGTTTGTGTGTCAGCACCCAGAGCTATCAGGTAGCCTTGCTGAAGGGTTTTGCTGATTGCAGGAGGAAACCAGGGCCAGCCTGTGCCACCTCAGCAGGAAACGCTGATGCATCTGCAGCTGAGGAAAAGCCTTGTAGGAACAAATCCCAGAAGCTGGGCCAAAGCCTTATCTTATCTCCAAACACTTTCTCCACTTTGTAGTTGTTTTTACTGTGCTGTTGTTGACGTCTCCCCGCTCCAGACTAATGATTTAATTTTTCGCTGTTGTCACTTCGGATCATTTACACCCCAATTGCTGCCTCTGGCTGAGGCACACACAACTTCCATCTGCAGCAGGAACGGGTGGGAACTGCTCCCCTCTCTCATGACTCAGCTGAGCAAAATCTGCCTTCCCTGGCCGGGAAAATCCATGGAAACAGGAATCCTGTTGCTTTGCCAGAGGTACTCTTGGGTTAACACTTGCATTTGGACATCCTGAAGGAATCTTTGCCATCTCTCCTGATGAGTTTGTGGTTGCTAATTTAATTTTGGACAAACTTCTTCAGCTTCTGTAGGAAGGGAAGCTCTGGCTCTGGCCTGGAGGTTCTCAGCTCTGTGCCCACCCACAGCAGAGCCATCCTGGGGGATTCCTGGTTATTTTGAGGTGGAAAACCACAGGAAGAGAGGCTTCTAGTAACCATCCCCCTCAAACAAACAAATGAAATAGGAAATCTTTAAAAGCTGATGAATGGTTTTCCTTAAAAATAGTTCAGCTGGAACAGCAGGCAAGGGAGAGAGTCCTGGCCAGAGGTTGTGAGAGACTGAACCCCTTCTCACCTCCTGGTCTAGGAAAAGTGGTTTAGCACAGTGGAGATGCACAGGAAAAGATGAAGGGTTTAAATCTTCACAGACAAATTACTGTCCTCAACAGACACATAGAGAATTGAGAGAGCAAATAACCTGACCAAAAGCAGCTCCCTGAGCACAGGAAATGGGAGAGAGGCACTCAGACCACATTAGGGCAGGAGGGGAAGTTTTCCCCAAGCAATTCTGACCCACACACTCCCCACCTGCAGCCCCTCATGGGGGCCTTTGCCCTTTGCACTGACTCAGTTCCCATCAGTGCCTCGATACAGAACTCACCAGGCAGCAGAAAAGACAAAAACAGAAAGTTTTTTCTCTGACAGCCAAGACCTTCCCCACAAGAGCCTCCTTTCCCCTCTGCTGGGAAAGTCAATGGTAGCAATAACATTTCATTTAGAAGACCTTGCATTGCATTTCATTAATGTCTAGGAGAATCAAAAATCCTATGTCCAAATTCACAACAAAAAGAGGGGTGGAGATGGGTCTCTTTAGTTATTTGCTGCTGTCTTTTTAAACCTTTAAAATAACAGAAAATCACTTGAGTGTAACAAGTGAAAGCTGATTCTGGAAACTGAAGACTTAATAAAAACACCAAATATTGCAAGGCTTGTGATCCAATAATGCTGGCACTGCTGTGGTGCCTTCTCTTTTCATGGGGGTAACCTTGAAATAAATCCTAAGATGATTACAGGCCATTGGTTTAAACACACATGGCTTTTCAGTGAATCCCCGAGCTCTCCAACTCCAGCAAAAATAGATTTCCTTGGGGATGGGAGCACAAAAATACCCTTTGAAAGGGGCAGCTGCTCATTTTGAGGTGTGCTGACGTGATGCTGGTGATGAGGAGCTCAGAGGGGAGAGCATTGCCATTGACTGGGTGTCATTTCTGCTGCAGGGACAGAGTTGTTTGCAGGCTCTGCCTTGCCCAGGTTTTCCCGGGAGGAGGGGAGGGGACAGCTCTGCTCTGCACAGCCCAGGCACTGTGGTCACCTCTCACTGGTGACCAGGGCAGGGTGTGGTGTCTGGACAGCCCCCTGTGATCCCAGAGGGTTCCTGGAGCTTCTGCTCCAGGCTCTGCCAGGCGAGCACAGCTCCCAGGAGCATCCTCAGCAATGACAGAACAGATTTTAAACGCTGTGAATCTCTCAGCCTCCTTCCCTGAGTCAAATCAGCTCCAAACTGTGGCTTCCAGTCCCTTCCCAGGGGCCCTGAGGTGCCCTGGGGCCCAGCTCTCTGCACAGGAGTGACTTTACACACACCAATAGTCCCTGGAGTTCACCCCTGTGCAAAAAGCTGTTTGTGTGCCCAAGCCCTGGTGCAATCCCTGCTCTAACCTGCCTCATTTCACTGCCAGCCCAGCCCTCTCTGCTCTGCCCAGCAGTTGTCTCCTGTCACCTGAGGCAGAGGCTGTGTGGGCTCTGTTCCCCCAGCTCTCCCCCTGGATCCTTAATCAGGGATCACATTCCCTGAGCTGTCACTGAGCCACACCCAGGCTCACAACCCTCTGCGAGGGCTCTGCCGGGGGGGGGCTGCAGTGCCCAGTGGATGCCTGGAGGAAGGCTGTTACAACAAGGAACAGAGATTAAAAACACGCTGGCTGCTGGGCCCAGTGTGGAGCATCAGGCCGTGCGTGGGAGGGATCTCCCTGTGCCAAGTGAGATGGAGTTGGAAACCATCTGACAGAGAGGTGAGGGAGGTCACCCATTACCCTCTGCCGGGGGAGCCTCCCGTGTTTAATGTTGGCCGTGCTGCAAAATCAGATTATCCCAGGAAATGCAGTTTTCAATATATTTTTCTCCCCTGGATAATGTATCGCCCAACCTTTCGCCTTTGGCTCCCCAGGATTTGTGGCTGTGCTGTGTTTGCGGTTTCCACCGCCCAGAGCAGAATGAGAAAGCCTGAACTGGAGGTAGGAATGAACTCCCAGAGTCAGAAACGGTGCAAGGAGGCTGTGGGCAGAGCCTCTGTCCTCACCTGGGGCTCTTTCCAGGGACATCCTTAGGCTGGAGGTGCTGCTCGTCTGGCTGGAGCCAACCTGTGCTGGCAACAACCAAGGCAGGGCAGGGTATGAGGAACCTGAGCAGAGGTGTCCCTTCCCAGGAGTACCCTGTCCCTCCCCAGGAACACCCTGTCCCTCCCCAGGAGTTCCCTGTCCCTCCCCAGGAGTCCCCTGTCCTTCCCCAGGAGTACCCTGTCCCTCCCCAGGAGGAGTCTGTCCCTTCCCAGGAACACCCTGTCCCTCCCNCCTCCCCAGGAGTTCCCTGTCCCTCCCCAGGAGTCCCCTGTCCTTCCCCAGGAGTACCCTGTCCCTCCCCAGGAGTACCCTGTCCCTCCCCAGGAGGAGCCTGTCCCTCCCCCGTGGCTCACAGAGGGGATGTGGTGCTCAGAGCTCTTTGTGGCTGTGCAGGAGGCACTGAGCTCTCTGCCAGACCTGCAGGGTTGGCACTCCAGCACCTCATCCCAAACCGTGCTGGGGGATCTAGGGAAGGATGCTGCACCAGGAGCAGGGTCAGCTCCACAGGGGATGGCAGGGACAGCTGTGGCACCCAGGACTTTTCTTGTGGCTGTCACAAGGAGCTTTGCTGTGGTTATGACACGCTAATGACTGCTTGCTTTTAATTGCTCTAGGGTCTTGCAGCCCTACAGCAGGACCAACACTATTTAACAGGGAGGAGAATGTTCTCTTAGGCCTGGGCTTTGGAATTTGAGCAGTGCAATCAGAGCACTTCAGCTTCAGCAGGACCCAGCCCAGCAGGTCTCCCACCCCACCCTGGGTTAGGAACAAAGCCTGGGGAGCAGGGCTGTGGAAAAGAGGGGGTGCACTGCCAGGAACGTGCCTGGTTCTCCCTTGCAGCATCCTAACACCTTCATAAAGGCATGAATCTCCTCAAACACAGAAAACAAATATGAAAGTGGAGCAGATCCTTTCTCCTCATCCAACACACCCTGGGGCTGTCCCCAGCTTGGCCTCCAAAAAGTCAAGCTCTAAAAGGACATGGGGAGGTCAGGAATATTGTGAGGTCTCAGTCTGCCAGTTTGGCATTAGGTGTCCTGCCCTAGCACAGCCTGACCTTGCCCCCACAACTCTCTCTGTTTTGCCCTCAAAATGTTCTTTTCCCAGCCCACTGAGCTGTGGTGTGGCAGGAGGGGCACAGGCTGTGTTTATCTAAACCCTCTGTCACCTGCCAGCAGAGACCAGATGTGTGTGGCACAGGAATTCTCCTCCTGTCCTCTGTGGGGTAGAAAAGCACTGAAATTCCACTTTGCTTATTCTGTTCTTCATCTCCTCAAGCCAAAATAAACTTTGGGCAAGAAGTAACTCAGAAGCAAAACCAGAATAATTGAAAAATACTTTTCTTTCTTTTAGCAAGAACGGTGTCAAATGTTGTAAAAGCCCGGAGACTCTGCAGTCAGAATTGAGCCCAGGCTCTGACCCCAGGCCCTCTGACAGTGCCATGAGAGCCACAATCCAGAGTCAAAAGCCCAGCTCAAGGCACCAGCTGAAACCCCCTAAGCCCTAAGAATAACTGAAGGCACAAGGGGAGAGGAATAATCTTGTTTCAAACCCCAGGATTTTCAAAGTCCTGGGTGAAGTCACAGCACCAACAGCCCAGAGCAGATCCTGGGAGGAGCAGAGTCCTGGGAGAGCTACAGGGACCCAAACACCCCTCAGCTGGCAAATTATTGACATTTGACAGACAAATTTGAAGCTGCTGGCCATACCCTGGAGCATTTCTGCAAAGCTCAGCACAGCCAGTGTGAGGGGGCTGTGAAATACCTCAGCACCATGACAGAACCTGTGCCAAGGCTCAGCCCATTCCTGGTGGGAGCTGGCTCTGTCTGGAAACCAGTGGGGACTTGGAGCCAAGAGCAAGGATGGGCTGGCCTGGAAGTGTCTCCTCCTGCAGTCTGGGGCTTTTTCTGTTGGTTCTCAGCTCAGTGTGATGCTGCTCCCTGCGTGTGCCATCCTGAGGGTGTTGAGGAATCTCAGTGCTTCTCAAATAACTGGGAACTGTGGGGCTGCAGCCCCCAGCTGCTCTGCTTCCCCAGCACTCCACAGAATGGCAGTTGGGAGGTGCTAAATAATGTCCCACAGAGCCACTGCAGGGAGTTTGGGATGGCCAGGCTCCAACTTCTTATTCTGCAAAGGACCTTGGAGATGGAGCAGCAGTGCCAGAGCAGGGAGAGTGGGCTGGGTCTGTCTCTGGTGGCCAACACTGCTTCAAAGTCTCAGCCAGACCCTGTAGGAAGGGTCAGGGGCTCCAAGGGTAGCCCAGCAGTGGTGTCTGGGCAGCATCACCTCTGGAAGGACTCTGTGGTGCCATGAGGTGGCACCTGCTGGCACCTTGGCCTCTGCTGAGTTCCTGATGGGAGCTCCGAGAGTTCCTGGAAGAGGCCAGAGACTCCAAAGTGGGAGTGAGTCACTCCCCACTTTGTCTGATGCCAGGCAAAGAGCAATTTACTGAAATCAAGCAGCCCAGATATGAGAGTGGAGAGGTGGGGGCAGGAAAATCACTGCCTCATGCAGTTGAAAAGTTAAAGCTCAGTGTTTCTCTGTCTGCCAGATACGTTATCTCCCTGTCTGCTGCAAATAAAGCTCGTGCTGGGAGCCCAGAGAGGACTTCTGGCTTATCAAGTTCGAGGCACAGGAGAAGAGAGAAATTTGAAGAGCAGGAGGGGAAAGAAAACACAGCTTTAATGTCAGAGCTTTGGAGTGGAGATCCTTATCGGGGCCTGGTTTCTCCTCTCCTTGATTATCTTACTTTGAATTTGGATAAAGCAACCAGCCCGGCCAACCTCTGCTTCTGGTTCTTCTCAGTTTCACTTTCTGAACATTGTCTCATTGTAGCTGAACACTCAGATTGTCCCTGGGGACAGTTCCACAGGCAGGAGACATTTCCTGGGCCAGGAGATGATGAGAGAGACCTTTGTCAGTGCTGGTCATCAGAGACCTGAGAAAATCACGGACTCCCCTGGGAGCATTACCCCAAGCACAGGGCCCTCTGAGCCTGGGGTTCAGCTCAGATGCAGGATTTGGGAATGGTCCTTTGGGAAACACCAGCTTTTCAATTTGCCTTTAACATCGCAGGTGCTTCACAGAGCTGCTCCCCAGAATTATTGTTTTCTCTCCTCCCATCAATTAAAATGTAATGTATGAGCTCACCCATCAAATTATTTCCCAAGGACGTGACTCCTTCCACTTTTATATGTGTGCAAAATCCTTTTGACACAGATCTGTTCTCCTAAATCTGCAATAATTCAGTAATAAAGCTGGCTCAAAACACTGCTGGCACAAATGCAGGTGCTTGGTGTCAGAAGAGAAAGAGAGGAATAAAGGAAACATAAACAAACTGAGGGCATCACCCGACCAAGGATAAATGCAGCACTGTTCGGGCCCTCAAATTAGGAACTATTTACAAAACAAAGAGTTTGCCTCGAGTGCATTGTGCTGCTCTGATGCCCTTCTAAACTAATGATGGTTTCTTCTTTTTTCTGGGTCAGGTCTCGCTGAGGAAGAGCATCTTCAGAAGCCCAGGCTGAGCATTTCCAAGGACCAAATCATCATCTCACCAGGAGACACCCTAAAAATAAAATGCTGGTAAGGACTGCTCCAAAACAACGCTGGATTTTTGTCCTTGTGTTGATTGGTCTGGCCCAGCAGAGCTCCAGGACAGAGCAGAGCCTGATGCTCAGCCAGCTGGGAGCTGTGTGCAGGGAGTTGGATGGGCTGTGACAGAGCAGGGAGGAGGGTCTGGGGTTAGCTCGGCCAAATTCTTTGTGTTGTGTTGTTCAGGGGCCCAGGCAAAGCCCTGAGTCAGCACAGGGGAGAGCTCATGGGACGTGCTGTGCTGGATGGCATGGCTGGAAACCCTCTCTGAAACAGGGGCAGATCCAGCTCCTCTGCAGCTAAAGCCACTCCTTTGCTCCCTGTCCATGAGGAAATGACAAACAAGTTCACCAGGAGCTGCCACCTGGCCCATCACAGACACTTAAATAAGCAGCAGTCACTGTGTGTGCATTCAAAGACCCAGCCTGGTTAAACATAGCATGTTCTCTAAATCAAATTTAACCAGGACTTGTGAAAAACCAAAGTGCTGCTGCTGCTGTAAATCACAGTCCTGGCACAGTGTGTGCCACCAGCCGTGCAAGGACCAGCAGGACTCTGGTGCTGACAGGGAGAGGATGCTCTGGGAGTGGGGATGCAGCTGACAGTGAGGAAGGAGCAAACCCAGGGCACTGTGCTGTGCCAGAACACACAGCAGCTGCTGGCTCCCACAAAAGGCCTCAGACTGAGATGGATGGAGGTGTTACCTGTTCTGAGTGGCATTTTTACACTTCACTACTGCCAGAGGTTTTCTCTCAGGTTTTTCTCTGAGAGTGTTGTAGGAAAAAAGGCTCAAGGTAGCACAAACTCTCACAATTTCTCCCTCTCTCTCTCACACACACACATTGATTTTACATCTTCTTGCAAGGTTCCCTTAGCTGGAGCCACTACCTGGATGGCTTCCTGCAGCAGAAGCTCCTGAAAACAGTAAAAAAGCACTGGGAAGGTGAATCTAAGCTTTAGGTTACACTGACATGTCCCCTCTGATTTTTGTCCCAGACTATTTAATTCTTTGTTATAGTGAAAGGTGAATGGGCTCAGACTGTGTAAATTTGGGATGTCTTGTGGTTTTTTCCAAATTCCTCTAGCTTGCCATGTGGCTCAGGAGGTCAGAGCAACCTCCCAGTGGTATTTTTAGCTTGACAAACAGCAAACATGATGGCAATAAAGTCTGAGCAGTCCTTTAACATCTCGATGGTGCTGTCCATAAAACCTGTGTGGACTCCAAGTCCCTGGGGTGCCCCAGGCCAATTAAATCAACATTTCCCAGCAGTTCTCCATCCCCCACCTTTTTAATCTGGAGGAGCACCCTACTTTTCTCATATCACCAGATGAATAAATAATTGAAGGAGCTATGAGCATTTCAGTCCCACATTGCTTTGTGGATGCAAAGCAAGAAATCCCCACGGCAGGTCTGAGAAACACAAAAGGATGTGAGGATGAGATGTAACATGGGACCAGGGCCTGGAGCAGTTCAGCCCCTTGGCTCAGGTGATCCAAAACCTGGGAAGAGAAGGAAAGTGTGGTTTGTGAATGCAGGATTCCCTGGATCAGCCCCTCCTCTGCCACACTCATGGGTTAGCTCCTGGCCCAGGGGAGCTCTGGAATTCTCTGTGCTCCCAGGGGCATTTGGGCTGTGTAAATGTCCATCCTCCCTTCAGCTCCAGGCTTCTGAGGTTCTTGGCCAAGATTTCCTGGTTTGTGGCAGTGGGGCCAAAGCTGCTGCTGCCAGTCTCCTCTGGCAGGTGTGTAAAAATCCCACAGCAGCAGCCAAAGTCTTCACCTTCCACCAGGACAATGTATGGGAGGGGGGAAAAGATTTAAGGAAGTTCAGGTGTGAAATCCCAGAGCTGCCCTGCAGAGCCACCAGAGCAGAACTGGATGCACAGAGGGGCTGTGGGTGACACAGGGACACAGTGACGTGCCGGGAGCTGTGTCTCCATGTGAACTGGCTCTGTTCCCTATTCCAGGCCAGCAATCCCAGTCCTGGAGTCACCAGTGACGCTGGTTGGGTGGGGACAGACTCCGGGCGCTCGGAAGGACAACGGGAAGCTGCTCTGACGTGGGGTGAGGCTGTCTGAGCCGCCAGAGCATCCAAGAACCAGGGCGAGGCTGCTCAGCAGAGAGGATATTCCCACTTTTCCCAGTGCTCTCCTGCAGCCTCGTGCTGGGAATAACCTCAAGGGCCCAGCTCCATGTCCGCCTCCTCTCCAGGAAGGCGACAGAGGGACGGGCAGGAATGAGGGCCAAGAGGATGTTTGTGGAAATGTCACTGGATGTCCTGGCAAACGTGCTCTGACTGCACCTATTGCTCCCCTGCAGGCCACTGGGGCTCTGGAGTTCTTGGCTAACTGGGAATTTCACACAGTTACACACTCTGGGCATTGCCATCTCAGTCCTGGCTCAGTGTGTCAGGACTGGATTTCTCCCTGGCAGCACCAAGCTGGGGAAGTCCAAGGGTTCTCACTCCTTTTCCCAGGCCAGGAAATGCCAGTGGGAATTCTCTGAATGAGAGGGGAGAGCCAACCCCCTGTTCTTGGGAGGAGTGGCTGCTCTGCAAGCACACACACAACTCCCTCTCTCCAACACCAACTCCTTCCCCAGGAAAACCCACAGCAGATTATCCCCCAGCCCAGCAGTTTCCACACTGAAAACCAGTTTACTACAAAAAACACCATCATCTTCATCTCATAGGCTTGTGTGGCAGCTCTGATCCATCCCCAGAGCCCTGAGAGGGGGCTCCAGGAGCTCCTGCTGCCATGGCCTCCAGCACATCCAGCTGTGACTTAGATCAGCTGGGAGCTCTGTCCTGCAGCAGGTGACACCCAGGCCCTGCTTTTTGTCCTGAACTCTATGGAATTGCATTTTTCATGAGCTGTGCCTGGAGATCCAGCAGCAGAGGGGTCAGGTGGGGGGAATGTGCATCCTCTGCCCTCCTGGTTTAATGTTCTGGCTGCTGTCACAAGGGGAATTGGAAAAAATGTGTCCTGAGCAGATATTCCCAGATTTGTAACCTGATTAGTTTCAGGCCCTTCACAAAAATCAAGACTGAGTCACTGCTGATTAAGCAAGAAAGGTGATGCAAATTTAGATAAATATCCTCCTCTCTCCATGCAGCCTCACTGCAAGAAAATATACATTAATTTAGCTGTTAAAATATGCAAAATCCTCTGCCAGGAACAAACATATAATTTTATCTGATGCTTTCTAAGGTTTGAAGTGGCTACAACACAGTGTTAGAAAAACAAACTTGTGTTCAGGCAGTGTGTTAGAGGAGAAATTAAACTTTTCTCCAGGAGCTTGCTGCAGTTCCTACAGAGTATTTCAGGAATGTCTGGGGAGCAGTGTGGGGTGATCCAGCCCAATGTCTGATGGGTGGAAGTGCAAACACTCAGCACCCTTTACAATTTATTTGGGAATGACAAGGGTAGGAGATGGGAACTGTTGGAATTCTGGAAACTTGAATTCTGGGATTTTAGTATATAGTAACGTGTGTGAGTCAAGATGGAGGATTTAAGGCATTGTCTAAGTCCTTCTTCTTCACCTTCTACTTCCTTGTTCTTCATGGGTTTGGGTGGTTTTCTGTNTCATGGGTTTGGGTGGCTTTCTGTAACTGGGTGGAAAAGGTCCGCATTGTGGGCCTTGGGTGGTCATTAATGGGTCAGAAATATAAATAATCCAGGTGTCACCTTGTTATTGGGTGACTAGCACTTAGATAACCGTGGAAAGAGTTAGAGGCATCCATTTTACCTCATTTCTCTAACTTGCTACTTAGACCTCACGGCTCATGAGCCTGTAAATAGATAAAAATAATAACCAAATCCGAACTCGAAATCTACGTTTCCCATGTCATCCATCCTGACCTTGGCAGAGCAAAAGAAACCAGAACTGTCACAGGGAACGACTGGCCAGAAGGAAACCCCAGTTTTGCCCGAACCCTGTGTGATTTGTGTGTGTTGTGCTGGCAGGGGAGCCCCGTCGGTGAGCTGGCAGCTGAGGGAGGACAACCCCCGCGTGCACGCCAGCGCCTGCCGCGACGTCCCCGGGCTGGGCTGCAGCCAGCTCGTCCTCAGGAGAGCCACGGCCAACGACACTGGCTACCTCAGCTGTGCCCTCAACAGCACCCCCGGGCACCAGGGGCCCGTGGCCAGGATCTATGTCTTTGTCCAAGGTAAGATTCCACCTGTTAAATTGTGTTGGGCTGTGGGAGCTGTGTGGGGCAGAGCCGGCAATGCAGGGGCTTCCACCTCCCCACTGGCACAGGAGGAGGCAGCAGCTCTGACTCTCTGAACAGACCAAATATATCTGGGGTTCCATGGCAGGTGGATTGCCATGCCAGCTGAATTCTCAGGGACATGGATGTGAGAAGCAGAGACTACCCACCCTGTTCAGTTCCCGGATTTGAAAGCTGGATTGTCCCATCACTTTAGTGTCCCAAGTAACAGATACACCAACTTCCTTAAACATCCTTTCCTTTTAAGACTCAATTCTTGAGTCCTAAAGGGTTTTGCTATCACAGTGCTTTTCCAAAGATTCATCCTGGATGTCCAAGCCCTCTCTCTTTCCCTTCCTCCCCATGCATGGACCTTCCCAACAGGATTTTTTGGAATTTGTCCTCCTCCTACACATTTGTCCTTCCGTCTGTGAGACATTCCCAGCAGAGCTGGGTGACTGCATTGGACATATTTTACTGTAAAAAATGTCCCATTGCTCATTTTTGTTCCCTTTGAGCTGCCTCTCCCCCACAAGTCAGAATCATTGAGTTCAGATCCAGGAACAAATGGAAGCAGGAACTTCAGAGGAGAGTGGTCCTCTGTGGTTAAGTGAATGCAATTTATTCAACAACCATTCCAATAATGGCAATTTTTGTTAGAATATTCCCCCAAAATGCTGTGGTTTTTTCAAATTTACTTGACAAATGCATTACTGAACACTGAATCATCTTGAATCTTCTCAGCTGAGATTGTGACTCCTCAGATGAAGGGGCTGACTTTTAGTGCCTTGAACAGGAGATGACATGAACTCCTCTGGTGCTGGATAGACTCAGCCTTCACTTCCCCACAAATATGCATGTGGATGAATTAATTTCATTTTCCTAGTAAAAGCTAAAATGTGGTTCTTTGAATCCTCTTACACAAATGCTGCAGAGGCAGTGAGTTTGTCTGATGGTATTTGAAGAGAGCTGCAAACCTCCACCTCCAGAAGACACAAATCTTTGCTGTCAGCTCTGACTCAGGGTCTCAGGGCATTGCCAACGATGGTGAACCAACACAAGGAGCAATTTCCATCTCCCAGGGGACTCAGATATGCCCACACAGCTAAATTCAGCTTTTGCACCTCCAGGTGAACACACCTGCTCCATTCATGTGGGTGACACCTTCCTGCCTGTTGCAAACAGTCCCTTTTTACCCTTATCCTGCTTTCCCAGCAAGTTTTCCTCTAATTGGAAAGTGGCTTTTTGGCATTACTTCTTAGTTCCTGAAGTCTTTTTTTTTTTCTCCCTTTCTATTTCCTTTCTCTGTTTTTTTCTTGGTGCTCTGGTTGCTTTATCCACCCTGGTTCTTGTGCTGAGCTGTTTCCTTTTCCCATTACACCCAGCTCAGATGCCCCAGGTCCAACATTGTTAACCCAGCCTGTCCCACGCTGCAGGAAACTCAATTCTCTGTCTGGATTCAGTGCCCTGGCTGCCTACCCAGCCCTTCATTGCTCTGTGGCAGGAGCACGTGCAGGAAACGTGGATCTTTTGGGACTGCCTGAGCACTTTCCTGAAGAAAATATCCCAAGTTATGAAATGCCTCGCCAGGGATGCTCTTGGAACAGAGCTGATCTAAAAAAAAATGGCAGGATGTCCTCCTGCTTGCCAAGGCTCTCCTGACAAACACCACAAAATCACCCTCTCAGGTGCACTTTAATTGTGTCCCACGTCCTCCCTGCTCTAAAAGCTCTTACTCAGACTCCTGTGCTTGAAAAGCCATGGAAGGAAAAGTGGGTGGAAAATCCTCTGGCTTGTCCTGTGCATCCCAAAGCAGGGCTCTGCCCCAGCAGCTCAGTCCAGAAGCTGCAGGTTCCTGCTGGGATCTGGCCTGCCAGGCTGAGGAAGCTGCTTGACCCTGTGAAATGGAGCTATTTATGCCTCAGCATAGGTCTGTCCTCAGGGCACGCTCTTCCTGCCATTCAGTTCCTGTGGATATCTGCTGGAAGCCAGCAGGCTCTCCTGGGGACCAGGAAACTGCTCTGAACTTAAACAACGACTTCAGAGCACACCTATGGCTTTCTCCAATATTTAAGCATGCCTTTGGAAGGAAATTGCTGTGACAGTGTCTGGGCAGTGCTGAGTAACTCCTCAGCTGCCTCCAAGTGAGGGAACTGACAGATCACTGGCAGTGCCAGGCAGGGGCGAGGCCCAGAGCTCATCTCTGTGGATGTTTTGTGCAGGGAGCAAGTGCTCAGTGGGGGCTGAGCCAGGTGGAGGTAGAAAATGTGGAGCTAGCCCCTGAAGGCTGGAGATTCCTCTGAGGTTACAAGCCATTATTGCCAAAAAAGGAAGGGGAATGGTATTTTTCCCTTCATTCCTGGCCGGCTGCTTGACACCAAAATGAGAACATGATTGTATCGGAAGCCCTGTTATTGGCCATTATTTCCTGTGCTGGCTCCTGTTCTTCCAGCCTCCCTGGAGGGCTCTGTGAGCTCTGGCAGGACCTGGCACTCACAGCTCTCCCTGTGGGGTGGTGGAGCCGTGACCCTGCACATCCCTGGGGGCAGGAGGGGCAGCTGCCACCCCTCAGCTGTGCTCAGGCACTGAGGGAGGCACAGTTCAGGAATTTTATCCTGAATTAATTGTTCCCGAGGCCTTTTCTGCCTCCTGCTGCAGCTGCAAGTCCCAAGGATCATCATTAAAAGGGAAGACAATCCCTTCTCCTGTTGCCCATCTCTGTGTTGGAAATACAGAGTAGTCCAGGGCTGGAACAGAAGTAGTTGGGAGTTCTTAACTGTGTTCATTCCATCTCAGCTCTGAGGGAAAATCTGTGCAGGGAAAGGCAGGGCCTGGTGCCACACTACAGTGGCAGCTCAGTCGAAAATGCTGCCACAGTCACCCAGTCACAGAATCTGCTTCCATCTGCCTTCTGCAGTTACCCCTCCTGACCAAGGGACACCTCCCTGGGAGAAATATCCTCATTTATTGCAGCCTTTGGCCTCCCTGTGCCAAGGGACAGGGCAGGCTGTGTGAAAATACAGACAGTCCTCTTGACAGTGCTCCCCTCAGTGTGTTATCTGCCTTATTCTAATGTTAAATCCAAAGCACAGCACTGTTTCACCTAGAGAAGACTTATCTCTATCCCAGACAAAACCAGGTCAGCATCCACCCCTTATTCCATATTTTATCCATCATGCCAGGTCCCACATCCCCATTTCCCAATACCCCACTGCCTTTCCTGCCTCACATATACACACAGATATCATTCCCAGCACATATAAAATTGAACATAGCTTAGAGAAGGAGGAAAAAAAAGACAAATCAAGCAAAGATTCATTCCACCTTCCCAAAGGGCTATCCCAGGCTCCAGTCTAGACAGGAGGCAGAACTTGCAGCTCTCAGCTATTTGAAATACTGTCAGTGTCAGCAGAGTCAGAGTCCTGGGGGTGTCAGCTGGAAGAGCTCCTGGCTCAAATCCTGCCTCAGCTCCAAGTTCCCCCAGCAGCCCCTGTGTCACAGAAAAGGATCTGCTGCACATTTTGTACCCCTGAGTCAGTGAGGAGAGCAAGGAACAAGCCTGCCCAGTCCTGCTGCCTCCACCTTGTGTGACTTTAGTGCTGAGGTCACTGGAGTTGGACACATCTTGTGTGCCAAAGAGGTCTGGAAAAGCTCCTCCAGGTTTCCAAGCTGGGATTCCTGCCGACCCCCAATGGCATTTGCCACAGCTGTAGGGCTAAAACAGGCACCTCCTCCATGTATGGGGCCAGCAACATCCTTCAGCATCTTTTATGCAAAGGAGGGCTGGTTTTCTATTTCTTGAAATAATTATGGCCATGATAGAGCTGCTTCTCAAATAACTGCTTCAGAAACACCAGGCCCACCTCCTCTGAGCACAGCAGGCACAAAATGCTGTGTGTGAGCCCAGTGCTGGCTGCCCACCAGGGGCTGAGCAGGACAGAGTGGATTCCCCAATTCCTGCTTGTTCCCCAAAATGAGCCCCACTTTGAACACACAAACATTTGAACAGTGAACAATTAAGCAGTGAACATTTTAAGTGTGTCCCCACCCAGAGCCATCAGCTGCTGGTGTTTCACCACCTCAGTGTTAGTGTGAGTGAGGAGCACAGGGCTGAGGGAATCACTTGTTCCCACCTGTTTGGTTCTCAGCACTGGTGTTCACAGGAGCACAGGAAATCCAGAAGATGCCCCCACAGAAAATTTGAGTTCTGGCTCCTTTTAAAGCTCATGTAGGCACCATGAAGGCACCAGCCACAGTGCAGTCCTGCCAGGAGTCCAGAGCACGAGGACTGGAAATCAAATTTGAAGCAAGACAGACATTTTTATGGGAGCACAAGTCCTGCTGAGGCCATCCCAGAGGGAAAAGGGGGATGGATCCAAGAAAACCTTGTCCTGCTGGAGCATCTCCCTGCTGGTCAGCTCCAGGGAAGGGCAGGAGTTCTGCCTTGCTACTACAGAGGGTGAGGAGAGTTGGTCCAAGTGCTGCACCAGTGTGCAGTTCACATCAGCCACAGCCCAGGGATGAGCAGCCCCAGCAGCCTCATCCCTTTCCCACCACGAGAAATCTAAAGAGGCTGGAAGTGCATGAAAGCTCCCCTCAGATGAGATCATAGTTTGGTGCTGATGTTCTTTGAAGCTGCTGCCTCCTTAATCCTCTTGACAGTTCTCAGAGATAATCTAAAAGTGAGAAGCAGAACTGCAGGGCCAGGGTGACAGCTTTGGGCTTTGGCTGGCTTTTCCCAAGATATTGTGCCTGGGAACAGAGCTGGGGCTGCATTTCTGCTTTACTTGAGGCTGCAGACTTGCTGCCAGACCTGGGCCAGCTGAGCTAGGCAGCTGCTGAGCTGTGTGCCCTGCAGTGGCTGTCCCTGTCCCACAGCAGTGCTGGGAGTGTTGGCTGCACATCCCAGCTCCGTGTCAGAGCACAGGTTGTGCCCTGGGCAGGACCCTCGAAAATGAACAACCCATACAGGGAGAGAAGCAAGATGCTTTTAGCTCTAATCAAGGCATTCAGGTTAGAGCTACAAGCAGATCATTGATCTGATCTTCAAATCAGGTCCTGAAGGGTCTCACTTTAAAGCAGAGGAGACTTGTAGGATGTGATGAGTGAGCAGCAGAAGTTCCTGGCGCTGGCAGTGACAGCTCCTGACAGCCCAGCAGGAAGAGAGGATCCCTCCTCATGGATCAGGAATTTCTAAATGAAAGCCCAAATGCCAGAACCACACCACTTCCCCTATTGCTTCCTTCCTGGTTTGTATCCACTCAGTAGCTGGTAATTGCTGAGCCTTCCCCAAGGTGAGAGACCTGTTCTTAATGGCACTTCACATAAAGCTGGGGAATATTTTCTACAAAGTCAAACCTGCCTAAAATCTGGTGGGGGGGGTCAGAATTTATAACTTCTTCTGCTGCTTGAAACATAATTTCAGACAAAGCATGGAGGCTTCTTTTCCTGTAGTGTTCTGTTGGGATTTTTAAAAAATAAGTCTTTCCATTTTGCCTTTATTTGCTTGGCAGTGAGAAGCATTTTGCTTCTACAATTTTTGAAGTTAACACTTTTTAGAGTAATATTTTTTTCTCCACAAATATTCCTGTGTTTCTAACAGCAATCTCCAGGGGAAGAATGCATTTCATTTGACCAAAACAGAATGCTTCATGTTGACTCGGAATGGCTTCTGGGGGTTTTGCAGTCACTTTTGTTTTGCCTAAAGAGAAAATATTCTCCTTTCTGTTTTATCTAGACATTCCACCACCAATTCTTTTCATTGGCCTGCCAAACTGAAAGGTCTTTTATTTTCAAAGATCCAGTTTCAAAACAAGTGCCTTTATAGGAGTTACTCCTGTACCTAGAGGCAGCTTTGATGGGTCACCAGGGGGAATTCAGCAGGCCAAGCTGTTTCCTTGTGAAGCTTTCCAAAATGCTCTGCCCAAAGTGTCACTGCGCTGCTAATGCTGCTATTACTGTGAAGAACAGGTTATAAACCTCCTCTCGGTGTGTTTGACCTTGATGAAGACAAACTTCATGGGGATTATGTCAAAACATGAACTTAAAGAACCTGTGAAACTCTGCCCAGGCTCCCCAGCTTAGGTACGGCTGAGTGAAGAAAATAAATGGTGAGGGCGAGGGAATTATCTTTATCTGGAACAAAGCGAGAGGCAAAATGAGAATGTTCAGGAATTTCACGGACTCGAAGAGCCGTGAATGGCTGTCCTCAAAGGCCATTTAGTGCTCATCATCCTGGTGGGCTGACAGCACCTGAAGGGAGAGGCGCTGTCAGCTCTGGGGCTTGGGGTGTGAGACAAATACCAGAGACAAATCGCTGTCACGGTGCAGGAGACACGGGCAGGAATGAAAAAACCCAAAATCCTGTATAAAACCCTCTGTGAGTGTGTGTCAGGAGGAGGTTTCAGAGGCACAGGCAGGGAAATGAAGAGCTGTAGGAGAGATTGAGTCTACAACATGCTGAGTGCAGTGCTGAGGGGTTTAAATCCCTCGGCTTCAGGCAGGACGGGGCTGTGATGCCTCTGAGAGGGGGATGCAAATGGAGAGCCAGTGGAGAGAGGTCCCTGCTCTACAGGTGACACTGAACAAAGAGCAGGT
>VXBB01024944.1:0-11597 GCA_013399915.1 Illadopsis cleaveri
GGCCCTGCACAGGACACCCCAGAGTCACACCCTATGCCTACAATGTTGTCCAAGCACTTCCCAAACTGTCAGGTCTGCTTCTGTGACCTCTTCCCTGGGGAGCCTGTTCCAGCCTCTCTCTGGCGGAAAAACCTGTTTCTAATATCCAACCTAAACCTCCCCCAAGTGAGCTTCAGGCTGTTTCCTTGGGTCCTGTCACTGGTCACAAGAGTGAAGAGATCAGTGCCTGCCCCTCTGCTGCCCCTCGTGAGGTTGTTGAAGTCCACACTGAGGTGTCCCCTCAGTCTCCTCCAGGCTGAACAAACCAAGTGGCCTCAGATGCTCCTCATAAGGATTCTCCTGGCCTTTCTTTGGACATTCTCTAATATCTCAACATTTTTTTTCATATTGTGGTGCCCAAAACTGCCTCCAGCACTTGAGATAAGGCCCTCCCAGTGCCTGGCTGGCGATGCTGTGCCTTATGCCTCCCAGGACAGGGCTGGCCTTCCTGGCTGCCAGGGCACTGCTTGCTCATGTTCAACTTGCCATGGACCAGGACCCCCAGGTCCCATTCTGGAGCTGTTCTCCAGCTTCTCATTGCGCAGTCTATAACACATCCAGGGTTGCCTTATCCCAGGTGCCAGAATCAGGGACTTGCCCTGGTTAAACTTGATCAGGTTGGTGATTGCCCGTCCCTCCAATGTGTTGAGGTGTCTCTGAAGAGCCTCTCTGCCTTTGAGGGAATGGACAGTTCTTTCCCAGTTTAGTGTCATCAGCAAATATATTTAGTGTTCCTTTGAGTCCTGTGTCCAAGCCATCAATGAAGGTGTTGAAGAGAGCCAGCCTGAGGATGGAGCCCAGTGGAACCTCACCAGTGACAGGTCCCCAGCTTGATGTCCCTCCTTTCACTATAACCTTTGTGCCTGACCCTTGAGCCAGTTGCTCTCCCGCTGTGTAACTCAGTTATCCATTTTGACAATCTAAAATTAATTAAGAGCATGCATCTTACATATTTACCATTAGTTTTAGCCAAGTGACAGAAGAGAATACCATGACGTTTATCGGTATTTTTAACTGATAATTAAATACCAAAATATTTTGGAAATTACTAATTAATTACTAAAGGTACAAAGTTATTAAAAGCAATATTAATTAAGAACAGTAATTAAGAATACCAAATATCTTCTAAGTTAAAAAGGGAAAAAAAGAAATATTGGATTGTGATGTGTTATTTCCTGATGAAGCACAAAGTTGGTTAAAACAGTTGAACTGTAGTTTACTTGTATGGCCCGAAAATAATACTTACCTGTTAGAAAACTATTAGGTACTAAGAGAATATTTGTGAAGTTTATGAAGGCAAATCAAAAGTGCTTAGCTTCAGGCAAATAAAGAAATCCCATTCTCTGTTTCCTACTCCATTTGTACTGCCCAATTCCCCAGCTGACTGTGGAGCTGGAGGAATTAAGCCTGCTTGAATGTTTTAGATTAAAGCAGTTACAACTCAGGGGTACAAACCAATATATCTAAATGAAACAGCCTTGTCAGTTTGAAATTTCTTGTACACTGCAAATTGAAAGGGGGATGGTTTTGACATTTGTGATTGTCCAATTATTTTTCTGGCATAGAGACACATTGTCCTGGGGTAGCTATGATGCCTGTATCCCCAGTCGTCTGTTCTGTGTGTGCTGTGTGTTCTGTACCTTTAAGATTGGTTCTGAGAGTGAGCAGGGAAAGAAGAAGCTCGCAGTTTGTTTTGAAAAACAGTATTCACTCCTCTGCATCTTCTCTTCCTTCTCGGGACNGGTTTGCTCTCCAGAGGAACCCCATTTGGAGGTGTCCTCCCAAATTTGCCCTAAACCAGGACACACATGAAAAAAATGTATGCAAACTGAAAAAAGGAAGGGACAATTCTGTATGAAGTAATTGCTGTTATTCCCCAAATGAATCTTCTACAATTACATTTGATACCACACTTGATTGCCTTGCAATGGTTGGTTAACTAAGGCAATTTTGTTTCCAGTTGGGTTGCTGTATTAATTGTACTTACACATGTATAAACACAAGGGATAACTCATTGGTATTTTAAAAGGTGAGCCTGTATGGATGGCCTATTAACATCCACTTATTTATATGGAGACTGAAACTCAGACTTTTAAGAATTCATTATCATATAAAAATGACACATGAAAAATTCTTTCAGTATGCTTTATCTTTTAAACAGTAGTGTTATTTTATATTCTTCTGTGTAAATTATGTTTTCCTATATCTTATTAATTTTAAGACAGCATTTTCTTCGATGACAATATGTTAGGCTGGTGTTCATGTACCAACTAGGCTTAAAAATAATGACAAAAGGTCATGGGAATATTGCTTTGGAATTATGGTTTGTTTGTTTATCTTTTTCTAGTAGCAATTTTAGCTGCATAAAACTGTAGTGAAAAGTTGCTCAGCAAAGAAACAGAAGACGAAAAGGATAACTAAGATGAAACAGATTTCCTTTCACCAGAGTTGATCCAAGCAGTGACCTGCAAGAGCAGAGCAGTAGTAGGTGTCTCTGTTGTATCTTGCAGTTTGAAGATTTTCAGGAGTCTCTGTAATTTATTGTGGATGTTACAACAATGCTAAAACTCTGTCATTTAAAAGCCTCAGCTGGAAAACAAACAAACAAACTAACTAACCATGAAACTTTCAGCTTTGGCATGGTTTCATTATAAACATATTTTGTCTCTTGAATGAAGGAAAACTCTGTGAAGAAAGCAAACTAGAATCTTTTTCCCTCTTCTCTTCAGAAAGACTATACAGTTCTCTCATGGCTTTTACCTCTGATAATTCTCTTTTGTGCAAAGAGCATCGGTGAGGAATGATACAGTTGAGATTTGGCACCAGACCTGCAGTACAGGGAACTGGTGTGGGATCCTTTCCCAGTAAGTCATATATACTTTATAGTTTTGTGTCAGTTATAATATCAGGCAAAGTGTCAAAGCTGTCTATATCTTCACACAGTGCTTTGATCTAAAACTCAGCGAAATAAATCTTCCATTAATTTTGATTCATTTTGGATAATTCCTCACATTTCCAAAGCCTCTGTGACTTGAAAAAAAAAATAAATCCAAATGATCAATTTACATTGACAGATTTAAATTGACAGATGGTCAAGCTTCTAGGGAGGATAGTATTTTAATCTCTGAAGGGCTGTGTGCCACCTCTTCTGTGACCTGTAGCCTTCATTTGTGTATAATTTAAATTAAATGTGCCCCATCTCACTGAAAGGAATGCAATACCAGTGATTGCTCTTGGACATCTTTTTACCCAGGGGATGAAGTTCTGTGTGTGGGCACCGGGAATAATAAGAAGGTGAGGTAAAGAGGAAGTAAAGATACATCATATTTACTGAAATTGGGTGGGTTTAAGGGTTCTTCTGATGTTTATTTGATGTTTATCAAATCACTTATACCTTTTTGAGTCATGGAGGTTCGCTGTGACTGTTGCAAGAACAAGCATTTCTGCAGTTCTTTATAATGTTTGTTGAAGTGAGACAGGAGACACAATAGTTAACAGCCTTTGGAACATACTGACTTCAGCTTCCCAGGATCTCCATCATCAGTAAGGAGAATTTCATCTAAGTGTAGAAATCCACTGTGAACATATCCATGCTGCAGCCTCTTTGGAGATGTGGCATAAGCCTCACCAGATTAGTGCAGAATTTGTCTGGCATTCCCTCCTGGGAACAAGATCCCTCTGTTTGCCTGTCTGTCCCCAGCATCCTGTCCCCTAATCTTTGGATTCTTATTTCAAAAAGTCTCAGTGTGCCTTCTGGTTTACAAATATCTAGCAGGCATGAGTTAAATAAAAGAAAAACATCTCAAAGGCGATTAAAAAAAATCCAAGTTATTAGAAATATTTTTAAGAGTACTTGTTGCTTGCTACCTTGCCTGGAGTTTTATAACTTATAGAGTCTCTCAGGTGAGTCTTTCAGTCTAGAAATCATTGATTTTCCTCTAAAATAGGACAGCTCCTCCATGCTGATATATATATCAGATACATCCATTATATATCTGATACAATCCTATATGAGAGTTACACCAACGAGTGTTAATGTGATTAATCATACTGGTAATCCTTTTTTTGGAGTTGTTGTTGGTGGTGGTGGTTTTCTTTGTTTTTGGTTTTTTCCCCACACTTCGGGAATTTTGAACCAATTAGAAAGTTGATGAGGAAGACAGTGGTAGCAGTACAATCAGAATTAAGATTATATACAAGCAGGGATTTTAAATATGTAGCTATAGAGGAGATAGCTTTTGGTTTTTAGATACTGGTTATTTACCATCTCTTAATATGCTTACCTTCAGTAAAGGAGTGTAAATTTATAATATGAATCATTGCAAGGATCTGATCTCTGCACTGAAGTGCTTCGCTGGTTGGAAACTTGCCAAAAAAGCTTTTAGAGTAAAGCAAAGAAACACCTTCAATCATTGTTGAGGCCTTTCAAGCATTCCATTTTATCTGAAAAATCAAATATGTTAAAGACATCTAATGTACTTTTTACTTATTGACCAGGCAACTAATTTAAAAAATGTGCAGCTTCTGAAAGAAGTGGAGGGAAGGATCTAGGTAAGAAGAAAAGAAAGAAAGGTGTGATTTCCATTATTAAATTGCCATATGTATGCATTATCACCTTCATTCTGAATGAGGCTTTAATGTGCTTTCAGAACAAACACCTTATTAAAAGCAAGATATACTATTGTACTCAATTTATTAACACCATGTAGGTTCTTCAGTTTAAAACTGAGAAGTACAATATGCTAAGGAAAGCTTTTGCAGGCTGCTATTGTGCACATTTTCTAAGAGTTCATTGAATTTGTGGCACAGATGAAGATAACTGATTTTTTGATGTTACCTTTCACCCTGAAATTCAGTTTCTCATGTCAGTTTGGGATAAGTAATTCACAGCACTGCTCTACTACCTTTGGTGAATCAGTAAAATCAATTAGAAACGGACTTCGAGGGTGCTGTTTATTTTGTCTGGAAGACTTTTTGTCAAATATTTTCATTTCAAAACTAACAATATCTTTCTTCTGTGATTTTTCCTTGCCTAGTTTCCTCACTTTCTCAGGAAAACTCATTCTGCTATTGGTTGTCACATATTATTCTGACCCTTTTTACACTGAATTCAGGAAATGTGCCAATGTTTTTAAAAAAAGGAGTTTTAACCAACTTAACTTTGCTGTCAATATTAATAAATTGGAAGAGAGACAGGATTTTTTTGGTTTTTTGGGATTTTTTTTGTTTGTTTGTTTTTGGTTTTGTTTTTTAATTAAAACAAAACAAAACAAAACCCCTGATTGAATATGCACAAGAAGTTAATCAATGGTAAAAGACTCAAATATGATTTTTCATAATGGAGGAAGACTTCTAAGTTTGAGAAATTCAAAAAATATTACAAGGGTTTGGTTCTTACTTCAGAGAAGGATTGCCATTCATAATAGCAAACCTGAGAGGTTTTTTTAAGGGAAATTAGGCCCAAATATTTTTGAAATATTTCCTGCCAGAAAGACCAAATACTGTGAATATATGTATATGGAATTCTACATGTGTTATTTCATATTAAAAATAGAACTTTTTTGGAAGTCTGAGCTGAATGGGTTGGATTTTTGGAGGTGGAGATAGTTGTGCATTTTTTAATTTCATTTACTTCTACTTTTTTTCAAATGACAAAACCAGAGGTGTCATGCAGGCCTGATATTTTACCCTCTTCTGTTTGTCCCAGGATTCCTGTAATATACTAGATGTAAATTCAGCATATCTTGGTCAAAGTTTATTACCTTTAGAAAAGGACCTAACAGGAGTTGGAAAGTTTCCAAATTTAAGAGTTTGTAGACCTCTACGCTCCCAAGAAACCCTGTTCCTAGAAAAGAGGCTTGTGCAATAGATGTGAATAGAAAATGTTTGATGTCTGCACTCTTTTGCAGTTGCAATACTGTAGAAATTTTAATAGGTCTTTCATTTTACATAGACTTCCAAATGCTCTGGGGGCGCAGGACAGTCTTATTATTAAGGGCTGCATTTTGCTCAAGGGATTTGAGAATTCTTAGCTTTCCATCTCCTGAGTATTGTGTAATTCTCATTAGAATTTAAACAAAAGGTGAATGTGTGACTCTTTTATGTCCTGGAAATGATGTTGTGTGATTGAAATAGTGTCAGATATTTCTGTAGACTTGGCTACAAAGCAAGAGATGTACATAACACAGATGCNCACAGAGTAGAGAAATTCTTCAAAATTAGCAATATCCCAACGTGTGCTAACATCATGCAAAGAAATGCTTAAAAATTCTACCTGATTTGACTAGAAACGTTGCTGTTAAGCATTTGCTTTCTTTTTTTCCCAGTTAATTCTTGCTATGAGCACGTACAAACTCTTTAAATAAACACAAAAACAACTGTAGGTCTCATTGAAGGGATATTAAGATTTAGCAAGTCTTGAGAAGTCTGGGCCAGCTCTATGACAGTGATTGATGAGTTTATAGAACACACTATCATTCAGTTTTAATTTTCCCATTCATTAGTCACAAATTATATTGCATTGAAATGCTGTGAATTGTAACTTTCTTGAAAATGTGAGAATAAATATAAAAATGACAAGACCAGATCCTTGCTTTTAAAAATGGGTGAATAATCCCTGATGAATTATTAATGCAGGTAGGATTGTCTTATTCCTTTGGGCATTACCACTTCTCCAGAGGGTAACTTCAGTTTTGCATTTCTTAAGAGTTACATAGGAGTACAGTAAAACTAAGAACGTTGTCTCAGTTGATATTTTTCTGTGCTTGCACAAAATTCTGATGTTTTCAGCTCATAAAACTTATTGTACTTTGTGAGGTTTTCTCCTACATAAAGAAAACTTCCNCCTCATAAAACTTCTTGTATTTTGTCTGTGAGGTTTTCTCCTACATAAAGAAAACTTCCAGCAAAAGTTTTCTACCAGACTGAATATGCTCCATGTAGGCAAGTTTAATTTAATCTAATTTGCAAAGGGCATCATAGTTTAAATGACCTTTAGGCTTAAAGTATTCTAAAATGCTCACAGAGGAAGTCTTGCCATAGCACTTCCCCACTTTGCAGATAGAACATTTCAGTTTTATTTTAATAGCGTTTGCAAATATTTTTTGCTAAAGCTGTGTTGCTGCAAAAAAGGGTGGTTTGGTTTCTTTTCACTTTTGGTGAGAGATACCATCAAAAAACCTCCAAAAATTGGATTAAGATTGAAGTTTTTTCAAAGCCATGTTATTATTGTATTTATTAATCCCAAGTGATGGCTGCCATTTCTTCTGCTGACGGTTGACTTTGCTTCCCTTATTATAGGGTTCACACCAAATGGGTGATTTAATTCCAAATTACTTCCAGTCTCTCTTGATCTCTAATGTTTTTGGCCTACATTAATTACATCAGGGCATATAAGAGTCTGTGAGTACATAAAATCTGCTGAGATGATGTTGGAGGCATGCAGAAAGCCAGAGAGGGTATTACCTCCTAGAGACCTGCCAGCTGAGTTGGGAATGGTTCCTGGTGCACGCTGCGGTGCATGTCACGGAATGTGACATTGCTTAGGTGTCTTGGGGGCAGCTGTAACAAGCACAACATGGATGAAAGCAGAGGGTGTTCAGGATTGACCTGTGTTTTATTTTGAAACACAGGCATCATACTCTCTGTGAAGAATAAAGCATGCTCTGTCCTAAAAAGTCCTGTGGTTACATATCTGTAAGCATCCTGTGTCAGGACTAAGCACCAAGAGGAAATATTGTTCAAGAGAAAATAACTATTATTTATAGCAATAGATACATAGCAGTTACAAATAAATTAACCTTNGTATCCGTAAGCATCCTGTGTCAAGACTAAGCACCAAGAGAAAATAAGTATTATTTATAGCAATAGATACACAGCAGTTACAAATAAATTAACCTTGAAAACTGGAAGGAAAAATCCATCAGTTTAGTAAGTTTCTCAGGCATTTAACCAACGGCAGTAGGGAAATTTTCCACTATTTCTGTGAAAATATTTACAATATTATGAACTATGCCACTATTTGTGAGCTGTGAAGGCTGCTTTTATGAAAAATCACTATGACATGGACAGGGACAGGACTTCCTTTACAGATTGGCATCAGTAGGTTTTACTGACATAATAATAATTCACTGAAGTGGTAACGTACCAGGAGAGTAGAGCAGTGCAAATCCATTTATCTAATTGAACTTGTGCATGTTTGTCAAGAATAGGATGCACTTAATTCATTCAGCTCCTCATGTCATTTCTATACTGATAAGAAAATACTAAGATAAATACAACTGAATTCATGAAATTATTTTATCTCTGCATGAGCTCTACAATACTATGTTTTAAAGAGCTTTAAATGTTTTAATATGAAACAGAAAATACTCTTTATTGCTTGAAGAAAATGAATTAAAGCTTACAGATTTCTGAGATATTAGATATGCTTTTCCATATTGCTCAGTGTTCGTAAGCATTTAGGTGACATTTTGAGAATCAGACAAGTTTTAAGATTGTGCTGCTTCTACTTAAATGGGTGGAAGTTATTTTATGCAGATATCAATTGTGTATTTTTTTCCTCTGTGTTTATACTTACATATGCATTTATATATGTATCTATCTACACACATACAGGCTCAAAGAGATCATCCAGGGTGTGTATTTATATCTATGAACAGGAACACACTTTTAGCTGTGTCTTGTTTTGAAGGTCTACAAAGGACTGACTAACGCTGGTGGGCTCAGATACTTTGAGAACACAATTCTCAAGTGGTTAAACTACTATGTGCCCACAGTTTTGAAATTTTACCTCTTTCATGTTTTAAACCCCAGGAATAGTTCTTATTCACTGTGAACATTGTCTTTGTGGCTTACTGCAGAAAAGAAGTCCTGGCCCTTGAGGTCAATTTGTAAAGCTGGTTAATGCTCACTCTGTGCAGGAACACATGCCTGTGATTTTCAGTTCACTGTGTCCAAATAACGCACAGACTGTGCTGATCTCATCAGGATGGTGGGCTTTAGCACAATGGTGGTAAAAGTGCTACATCATTGGACAAGTCTTTAGAGGTATTTGTATTTCATCAGAGGTATTTCATCAGCTGCTGAAATTGTTTTGGAGGACTTTTCCAGGCAAAGAGTGGCTAATTTGGATGGTTTCTGCTCATATAGTTTTCTGGAGCTGTAGGAGTTTTCAGCCCATCACATTCAGTGAACTTCCTAAAGTGAAACCAAAAGAAAACAATGTCAAGCAAGGGGGATTGCAAAGTTTGTAAAATGAACTGGGTAAAATGAGAAGGGGGAATGGGAGGGAAGGGAGGGGAAAGAGGCCCAGGAAGTTTTGGCTGTTGCCAAAGAGGTGGGAACAGTTGATGGGAACAGTTTGGAATGACTGCTTTTCTGCAATAGTCTCCTGCCTTTCTCCCCAGTTTCCATTGCTATGTCTTATGTGGGTGTGAACATGGCATCTCCTTGACAAGACACTTCACCCGTTTTTGCAGCATTCCCTCTTCCTTTCATCGTCAGCCTATGTTTCCCATGTTCCATTATCCCATTTTAAACATTTGTAGTTTCTCCCTCTGTGCTTTCTGCAATCTCAATTCACACTTCTGCAGTAGTGTGTAATGCTACTGTGGAGAGCTGAGCTGAGATAGTCTCAAGCAACACAGCATAAATTTCAGGGAACAAAATGATGCACTTCTTCAAACTAAAACCAGTATAATACATACTTTGCAATTTACTTCATACTCTCTTCTGTGATCTTTCAGTGCTAAGCTCTTTCTTCAGCAGCCTTCTTGATAAGGGTTGCAGGAGCTTTTCTTTCTGACTGTCTGTTTTAACAAATGCCTGCCTTCTTTTCATTTTTTTTACAAGAGAGAGCTATTTTGCTTGTTCAAAATTTCTCACATTGTCTTTCTTCACATCTTCACGCTTTTGTGATATATCTGTCTGTCCACCCTAAATTTTAAAAAATACATGAATTTCCAAGTGCTGATTTGTACGAGAATTTGAAAGAGAATAATACAGTGTAAGGGCCCAAACTTACATGTGTTAGCATAGATTCTGATGGGAATGCTAAAAAGCTGTAAACTTAAATAAGTCTCTGCCTAGAATAAGATTCATCTACATAAAACTTAAAATATTTTTTGAATTGTGTGCAGTTTTTGAACAAGGATGTACAAATCCATAGCTAGATGATTCCTTCTCTGAGTTATTAAAGCCCAGGATTGTTCCCAAGCAAAGATTGCTGTTCTCTCCATCCCACTGACAGCCAGCAGCCACCAGTCTGGTTTTCAAAGGTTTCTCTGTATTTCTTTGCAGTTTGTGGCATAAACATCAAATACCTGATGAGTGAAAAAACCCTGTTGTGATCCATGTGAGGAAACACAAACCCCTCTTCATTTAGTGCAGTTGTTTAAGATGGAGAATGAGAAACATAATAACAAGATGTTGATAGAACTCTTAAATCCTATTTCTCTTCTGCATGACTTCCAGCCTACCAGTATAACATCAATAATTAAGAGGAAAAGTAATTTTTTTTCTAATTATTTTTGATATTAATCTTTTGCCTCTAGTGATTAACTGGAAAAGTCTTCATCTTTTTGTACTAAATAGTAAAAGGAGTATTTTCCAGCTGCTGGCTTGTCTCATGCTACTGAGCTACTTCTGAAATAAGGTGTGCTCCTGAAGCTTTGCTTTATTGCAGTGATTGAGTGCAAGACATGCACAGAACAACTGCCAAATCTGAATAATTAAATTATTATTCCTGCTGTTCTTTATTAATTAGGTAAGCTTGGGATAATTCTTAGAGCCTGGTAACTGCTGTCCGGAGTTGCTTTCTTTCTAAGACATCAGAGATAGAGGAAACATAATTTAGATTAAAGTCTTAAGAAAGATTTGTCTTTATAAGAGGCCCATTAAAACAATTACCAGTCAATATACCAGACATTTGTTACATGGGTAAGCCAAAGTAATCTGAAAAGAAAACATAGCCTGACATGTTTTGAAATTTATTACCTTTTGTAAAGGTACTTTTCACATTTAGGAGGACATGGAGAGATTTGGTTGGGTTTTTTTCCTAATTTTCATGCAAATTGTGTAAAATGTGTTATAGCAAATGTTTTGGGGATTTTTAAATTTTTTTTAAATAACTCTCGGGGATTTAAGGACACATTTTAAGTTATTGAATAAACTCAGTGAAGAATTGATCCAGACAGGGAAAAAAAAATCAGTGCTTTTAAGAATATTAGAGATCACCAGACTTACAGGTCAGTGTCAGGATTGTAAAATGTGATCCAAATTTTGGATCGTACTTTCACAATTTTTATATGAAAATTCATTTTTTTCTGTGTTACACAGTATTGTAATACCATGTAGAAATATCCTAAAATCTTCTTATATTTTAGTTTTACATTACAAAAACAAAACGCTGTATAAGGCTCTCTGCTGTTGTAGTTTAAGGCGAGTTATGCAAAATGCTGGCATTTTTCTATTCCAGTGAGATTCTTAAAGACATTAATGTCATTTGGGTACTATTGCTTAGAATTTCATTGCAGTGACTTTGTGTGATGTATTTCTTG
>VXBB01024944.1:16282-28850 GCA_013399915.1 Illadopsis cleaveri
TTTTTTAATAATCTATTTAATTTTTTGTGGTTCATTATAGAGTCTCATAAAGTTCTAGACTTCATTTCAGGTCAATCTCCCCTGTAGGCCTAACACCATTTTAGGCTGCCTCATCGGGGATCCTGCAGGGTCTCTAGGAAGCCCACTGATAGATCTGAGGTTTCATGTAACTTTAAGCACAGATCCAGTGAAAGCAGCATTTCTGAATAGACTGCATTGGATGTCTGTTGAGAAAGACTTCAAAAAAGAATCTTTAGATTAGTTGGTGGAGCACATACTGCATGAAAAGCTCTCGGAATTCTAGCATAAGGTTTAGAGAGGAGGAGTTCCTGTAGACACCACTACATGGCAGGAATGACCAAGAGCTTTCATTCTGGCACTTTGTAAAGGAGGATGTGGATTTCTTATCAGCAAAATGACATAAAAATACTATTACAATTTTTGCTATACATATTTTTTTGTACTGTCCGTATGTCTTGTTGCAATGTAATCCCTTCTTATTGTTTTTGAAAGAACCTGATTGAAAGAAGTGTTGTTTCCTGAGATGAAAAGCCAACTACAGCTCCATTCACGTAATCCTGAGCTGAGTTTAGGCATTTACGTGTTGAATCAATAGACTGTGTCTGTAAACTTACTTTGTAGAGAAGCAAAATATGAGTGTAAGTTAGTGTTGGTGTGAGCTCAAATTTCATCTGCAGGTATTCTACAGGTGATGTCTTCCATGCTTTTCTTCTCTGGACAAAGAGATTATAGAGACTACCAGTTTCAGATTTTGTGTGGTGAAATGTAAGAATTTATTAATAGTACCCAAGATGTAATGTTTCCCATTGGAATTGTTTTATATCCTGAACTGGAAAACAGAGAACTATTGAAATGAAAATCAATGTAAAGACAGTGGAATAATCTCACTTCAGCAAATAATACTATCAGTGAAAGCTTGGAAGAAAACTTAAAATTACAAAAAAAAAAAAGAAAATAGTAAGAGTCAAAAATAAAACATTTAGTACTTGGTCCTTAATGTCATTTTTATATGACTTGCCTGATGCCTTTCTCAGATACTAAAACTTTTTGCTTTGAAAGGAGAATTAAAGATGGTGAAAACCATAAAATCGTATACTGATATCGCACTACAGTTTTTGCTTTATGCATATGGTCTCCCAAAGTCATTCTTTTATGTGTTCAGCTTCAGGACTTGACCCTTCATTGGTGAACAGAAGTAATAGAGAGTCTTTACCCCCCTTCTCGCACAGATAAAGAAAAAAAATAAATATCTAGGATATTTACATTGTAAATATCCTAGTTTGCAGTATTACTTGGTGGCAGAATTGTACAGCAGTGGGAAGACTCAAATTCTTTGTGTCAAGTCAAACTACTCATTTGAGAGCCAGCAACAAAGCAATTTGTTCTTGCCAACTAGAACAGGTTAAATTATGAAAAATTGTCTTCTAAAGATCTGAGTGATCCATGAATCTAATTTGTGAACCTCACAGTATTCAGTGTGTCGTAGCACTGGATATCTCATATTTTCTACATTAAGAGTAGTGAGATGTGTCCAATGTCAGTGTCAGTTTATGCATTATATAGGTAATATCTCCAGGCAGGGTAATGGACTACAAGATATGAATAACCTAACAAAAAATATCTAAGTCATTTGAGCAGGGAGTGTTTATTTTCATTAACTTGTAAATATATCATGTTCCTGAAATGTTATTCTAAAAGGTGATTTAAAAATACTGTCCAGTAGAGATAGACAGTAAAGCTATGCCAGCTTTGAAAAAATTAAACAAATAAATAAAGATATAAAAGACAAGAAAAATATAATTGTGAAAATAAAGAGTCATTTTATTCAAGTAGATAAACAGAGTTGTGTCTGTTGATGACGTTGTTAAAAATCCTACACAATAATGACTTGATAGCAGGATAAACAAGACCAGTGGAGAGGGGCTCAGGAAATAAACTCATATCTAGATGAGAGTCAATACAAGAGAGAGCCTAATAGAAATTGTATTTTATGAAAGTGTTCCTTTTAAAAACAAAAGCAGTAAACAAAAATATTATATTCCGTTAATTATGTCTGTGTTGCTTTTCCTGCTCTCATTTTTCCTTTAACAAAACCTTCTAGGGATTAAATTGTAAGGGAACTGCTTTAATAAAATCTGATACCAAAAGTTGTGGTGAACAACATGTAATTTTTTTTATTATTATTATTNCTGAAAGCATTCCTCCCCCACACTGATGTCTGTGGTATAGAAGAGGCTCCACCACCTTGTTTTTTTACCCCCGAAAAAATTTTATTTTTTTTTTTTTTTTTTTTTTTTTAACTAAACAGCTCAGCTGTGATGAAAACACTTATGTTAATATTTCTGGCTAGTACCAATCAGAGCTGCATCCTTTGCAGTTTCAACTGTTGCCTACTAAAGAATCAGAGCGGCTTTTGAACTGATCACATTATTTACAGGACAGTTATTTCCTACATAGCTATTTACAAAGTGAAAAGGAACCAAAGAAAATAGAACCTTTGCTTCTTCTGACTAACTCAAAGGATACCACAAGCATGACATGGTCTTTTCTTTACAACCATCAAGTGAATGAGCAATTAGCTTCAGTCTTTAATGATGAAAAGAATTTCCTCCTGTGTCTGTAATGCCTTGAGGTCTGGCTTTGTTTTCCAGATACAGATACACAACCAGCTGACCTATGGATAGAAAAGTATCTTGATGGAAAAGTGGGAAAGTTCATTTTGAGGGAAAAGGATAAATTCCTGTTAATAGCATTTACCTCAAAATGACATTTAGCTCATCTGTAATATATTTCATATTTGACTCTCTAAAAGGTCACAAAGGAGAATAAATGATGTCATTATTTATGGAGTGAGCAAAATGGTCATTTGTAAAGATGAAGTGTAGTACCTTGTAATACGTCATACTTTTTTAGTGAAAGTAAAAATTGTCATTGGCTTATCCACTTGAAAAATGATTACTGAAAACATTCTTTCCTGTTGGTATCTATAAAAAAAACCCCTTTGTTGTGTTCAACTTTTTATTTGGATATATAAAAGGTATTACCATAAACAGAACTGAAAAAATATATTGAGACAATTTTTGGAGGTCAGAAGCAATCACCTATTTTAAGCACACTGCTGGATATGAAGAAACATAACTTCTCCTTTTCTTTAGTTATTCAAAATCAGTAAAGGTAATTAAAAAGACTATGTCCATACCTGTCTTTATTTGATACAGAAATGCACAAAAAATTGATTTTATGCAAAAAGCTTTGGGCATATTTCACCAATTTATTTGGTGGAAAGCTACTCCAGTGAACCTCAATCTTCAAGGCTTTTAAATGTTTCAGTAATATTTGAACAGGAAAAAAAACCCCTCTGTATTCCATAGGACATAGCCCAGTTTTGAAAAAGCTACCAAAGTTAACACTGAATGGAATTTCAGACTGATTTTGGAATGGGAATGAACAATCTTCTCCTTCTATGCTTTGTTTGAATTACATGGCATAGTGTTTCCACAGAGCTGCCAGGATCTGCTGCACACTCCAACAGCCAGACTCTCCTGTGATGTATTTTCACAGATTTTATTTTCGCAGTGGGAGGTGAATAAAACAATAAACGTGTACAGCAAATACTTACCCCACTTAGCCAAGCCCGTGCCTTGGTGTATATACTGCCTGCTGGATGTCATGGTGCATAAATCTCCTAATTGCACAGTCAAAGTCACATGTCTGTGACAGAAACACCTTCTGGAAGCCTTTTATGAGCTCTGGAGTTTGTCCAATGTTATCTGTACTTTTCTAGCTGTGTTTTGAGTGACTTATGCAGCCTCCCACGGAAGAGGAAGGATTCATTCATTAAGTGAATGAAGTTAAGCACGAGCATGGGAAATTGTGCATGCAACAGAGAGCAAGCAAAGATCAGAGTCTGTCACCTTTCAAAGAGAATACATAAAGAACTGGTGGTTTATTTCAAAATGTATCTTGCAATAATAGAGATTATTGCTACACAGATTTATTCCCTACTTTCTAACTAACAGAATTATTGTTCTTTCTCTTACAGAATAATGATATAATCTATTACAACGCAAAAGACGATCAGAATGATGTAAGTAATATGTTTCATTTAATTTCATTGCCTGTAATCTCAGAAAATTAGGGGAATGAAAATATTAATGAAACTTCAAGACTATCATTTAAAGACTTGGCAGAAGCAAAAAAGCAAGAAACTTAAAAATATCTTCCAAAGTTTCCTCAAGAGTGAGACAGTATTTTATGTTTTAATTCTCAAAGTCTATCTCCTTTCAACAGTTTGAATTACTGGTCAGGCAGAAAATGTGCTGGGAAAATGAAGATCCTGACAGCAGTATAATTCACTTTTTGAAATGTAATAAAATCATAATTATAGAATTGGATAATCAAAATGATAAATGTAAATAATTCAGTTCACTCTGAAGAAACCATTTTCTGGCCTTATTTTCCAAGATCATATGATGTTATTCTGTATTCTTTGTAATAAATTTTTTACAGGAGGAGAAAGAAGATGTGAAATGTTACTGAATAATTATTTTCATTCATTTTGTGATCATTTATGTGACTGTAATAAGATTTGGGAAAATTGAAAATCCAATCACAAGATTTAGACTAAATGTATGATACTTCAATCCCTGGTTTACTTAAACTCTTACTGATAAAGGTTTGAAGTCTCCTATCTGCCATTAACTATTAAAAATCTTAATGTTTCTGGAGACAATACAAGTAATCCTCACCTTCACAGGAGATAATACAACTTCTTGTCTTCATTATAGATTTAATTTATAAGAGCACAGAAAAATGTTGTAAATGTATTAATCGGAATTGCCACCATGCTTCATTTGCACTTTTTAATCAAGTATACTTTAGAGATTGATGGCATCACTATTGTAATTGATGTTTCTGCTGTAAGGCAATTAAAGAAGGTACATAGATCATGTCAAGCAGGACTATTTTATATGGTTGTATAGAGTTATGAGTACTTCATTTCAAATACCACAAAATACTATCCTGAGTATTAAAGTTTGCATGACTTAAGCAAAATTCATTAAAAGTAACTTACATTTGAAATATATTATTCTGTTCTCATTAAATTCACTGGATGGCAGGTGCTAATCTTCTCTGGAAACAGAATTACAAAGCTTAAATATTGGATGTTTACTCTAAATATACCAGATAGTAATGGTAGATTGTGGTGTGAAGTAAAAACTGTGATGTATCCTGGAAAAGGTCTTGAGATTACTACTTCTACAACCAAAATCCAAATCTGTTAGGCAAGGCAGGAAAGGAAATACTATTTCAGAGTTTAGTCTTTGTTGTTATGATTTTCTTCAAGATATTCTTTTCCCTTCAAGACAAAAGTACACAAACACACACTAAAACAAAGTTTGTTAGACCAGATATCCTGTCTTATTTGTTTCAGTTTTATTTATTTTTATGTCTTTTTGAACACTCATTAGAATAAAGTTTATAATAATGTTTGTTGCCGAAAAGTAATAAGGATACAACGGTCAGTGATCTGATAGAGATTTTTTTTGAGAAGACCTCCATCTAGATCTCAACTATGTATGTAAATACCACAGATTCTTCCCACTTCCTGCCTGAAAAAAATGCTTGAGACAACTTTTTTTTCTTTAAATGTTGAGAAATTTTAATAGAATCATCTCTAAAGCACTGTGTCATGGTGTCAGTGTCTCTTTGCCTTGGCCAGCCCTGGCACCACAGCAGCAAGGGGTACGGCTGGGTAGCTGGATGAACCTTGCCGATCTCGTGGGTTCTGGTTTGCCAGCAGGAGAGAAGTGCTGACAGCAGGAAAGAAGGAAGGAGTCTGCTCAGGGCTCATCCCACAATGAGGATAACCTCAGTTCAGGGTGTCTGCCTCAGCACAGACCTCTCAGCAGAAAGAGCCCTTAGCAGAAAGAGCAGGAACCACCCAAATGCAACATCTTTTATTGGGGGGAGGATCCCGGGTATGGGTTTATCTGAGGACAAATCAGGGATCATGTGGGTATGGCTCTGCAGGTAAATGACACATATTATAACAAATCAGTAACTCAGGCGGGGAGACAGGCAAAGTCTTGTCCAATCACTCGAGGCCCTCACTGGAACTTTCTAGACTTTTGGGAGAGGCCTCAAAGTGATAGACAAGACCCAGGGGCTGTATAACTTATGACTGACACATAACTAGGGTTGGGGTAAAACCAAGAAGGGTTAAACATGGGTGACATGGGACAAATCATTACAACTTATGAAAAACAATATAAAACAAGGAACAAATACATACATAAAACTGATAAAACCAAAAACACACCACTGCAGCACTGGTTAGTAAAACTATTTGCAATCTATTCCTCTCTGTCTCTAACAAGTCTACACTTTCTTTTTCCTCTTCCATGCTGTGAGCCTTCATTTATTCACAGGAAATGATATTATATTTATCTTTGAGTGCAATCAAGAATAATTAGTAGCAGAAATTAATTTATTAAAATTAGACATCTAAACTAATCACTGTGGGTATCTCTAGAGAGCTGTTCAGTTTGTTTTGAAACAGATGTCTCAGGTTACCTACAGTTACACACAGTTCTAGGTGTGTGTTTCTCTGTGTTGACCAGGTCCCTGTAACAGATCCTTTTAGATCTTTACTTTTGGATGCTGAAGAATTAGAAGAAATTAATCTCACAGGTCTTGCCTGCCAGTTTTTATTTTTCTCCACTCATCCTTTGAATATTACAGCCTTTTCAGAGGAGCAATCCTCTTAAATTCTGTGTAAGTCTCTGGTGAATGTTCATATGCTGCAGCACAGTTTTCTTTCCTTCTTCCCATTTCCATAACACATTCAGGAGATCCTTCTCTCATTTTTCATCTGCTGTCTTGGTGGACCTTTTCAAACCTAATGACTGGGCTTGCTTGTACTTAAAAAAAAATAAAGACGCACATGAAGTCCAGTCATTCTCTGGCCTTTGGATTTCTCAGTCTCTCAGATAAAACGAGCAATTTGTAACCCCATAGTCCATCAATCAGTAATAGACCTTTTGTACTCTTTATCTTACAACAGCAATTATATTCTGCTTGCTTAATTCCTCCTCCCCCCAGTGCTCCATGTAATGTGTGAGCACTTGATGATAATTAATGAGTTTTCTCCGCACAACAAGGTGGGGGTATTATATTTCCATTTTTTATATCTCATAGGAAGATAATGGCAAAACTTGTAATTTAGTATAAGTCTCCCAGGTTTTCATTCACTGTCCTTTTCCCAGGAACCCTTTCAGTTTGATATATTGCAGCCTGTTTGTGCACTTTAATTTGCAGGTGTCGACAGCTTGTTGTATTTGGACAAATGCTGCAGTGCTTTCATTGGACAACTGAGTAGTCCCACATTAAGCTGCTCTTTTCCATTAGTTTTCATATTGCTTTGCCTGTTTTCTCATCTTGTCCTTTGTACACCCACCTTATTTAGAGTAATTTATCTTCACTGCTCCAATCTTTCCTTTTCTTTATGTTGGTCTCCATTTTATTTCCAGTGATTCCACATCTAGTTTATAGATTCTTCCTAAATCTATTTTTTTCCTGTTTCCTTGTGTTTGAGTAATCCACAACTCAACTATGCACTGAATTGTTCAATTGCCTAATTTTCATTTATCCTGAATTCCTTTCCAAATGTTTCTTTCATCTCCTCTTTGCACCTTGCTCCTTTTCCAAATTTTTTAATATAATTTCTTGTCATGGTTTTATAAATTTTTTATAAAACACAAGCTACAACAGCCTAAGGAAATGATTTTTCAATGATTTGATGGAAGGAAGTAAGTAATACAAATAAAGAAGTGTCTCTAACATGAAACCAGCCACACATCATTGGAAGTCTCCAGTTTCCCTGTAATCCCTAGACTTTAATTGGGAGCAGCCAGTTGTATCTCCTGGCAAGAGTTCTGTTCCTAGTTAGCACAAGTGATTTATTAGACATTGCCTCCATGCAGTCTTATACTGGCTTGCAGTCATGGCTAACAGAGCTGTGCTCCTTGTGCAATTATTGATCCTGTACTAAGTGATAGTAGCACTTTTTATTTTCTTTTACTGCTCTAATGTGAAGGCTGTAAAATTATAGGTCCCTTTGGGCAGTAAGTATCTGCACAAAGCGTGAATTCAGAATGTGACTGGGAGTGGGTTCCACAAGAGGCAAAAATATGAAACATGCCTATGGTTGATTTAAAAAAAAAAATACATTTTTTATAAATTTATAATAAAGAAGGAAGAAATCTTTTAAAACTGATAAGCTGTCTGTGCCATATGGTTTAGAATTTTTTTCCTAATTCAATCAATTATTTTGGAATAATTTGTTAAACATTGGTTCTTTTTGAGTTTAAACTGAAGCATAAATGCAGCTATCAAGTTGAGGTTTTATAAATGCTGAAAAAAAGTGATATCTACATCAAATTGAAAATGATTGTAAAAATATGAAAGGATAATTAGTTTTGAATGCAAATTCTTTAGAAAAATCATGGAGTGTTTTAACAAATATTTTAGAAAACAAAATAATTTCTACCCCTCAAGCTTGCTTTTTTTTTTTTTTTCTTTAAATATGAAGTGAAGGATAAAGGTTGGACAGAAGTAAGTAGAGACCAGACTGGTTATCTAAGAGGCATGCTCCTTGTGGGTCTGTTTCTTCCCAAGAGGAGACTTGGAGATTTAAAGGCATTTACAGTGGCTTTGGAAGTTTATTGAGTCTCAGCTTGTAGCCTTGCACAAGTCTTGCCTTTTGTACTGCTTTATGGTATCAAGTTACAAAATCTGCTTATATATACACCTATGATTAATTTAGTAAAAAGAAGTCTGTTAATGAAATATCCCAGGTTTACTTGTAAACAAGTCCGAACCTACTGTAAATTTGATAAGAGAAATGCTGGTTTGTTTCTTTGTTTCTCTCCAGCCACAAGAATTCAGGAGTTTCCTGGCTTTTCCCCTTATAACATACATTGAAAATGGCAGAATAATTTAATTTATACAAGTATGGTATTTTATGTATTTTATAGCTGGACATCAGAAAACAGAAGTGTCCTCTGTACACCAGAGTTTCAGGAGATGTGTGTTGGGTCAGGTAGAGCTCTTGAGGGGGAGCTGGCACCTGGGTATGATCAGTGTGGAAGAGGATCAGGATCTGAAGCAGGGCAGATGGGGGAACTCCAGTAATCTGGTCTCAGAGGTGATAGGTATAAAAAAAAACTTCTAGAGACTGAAAGGGTGATGCCAGATTTCTGCAAGTCCAGCAGCTGCCAGTTGAGTGAGACTGATTGTAATGACCGGCCCTGACACTACACAGAGAGCTGGGACAGGGACTGCTTTTGCATGTCATCCAACAGATAAAGATTTCCTCTGGCTTTTCGAGGTTTTTAAACCTAAATCTGCTAAGACAGAACCTTAAGAAAGCTCCCTTGTATCTGCATATGTAAGAGTAGTTCTGTCTCCATGCTTTCACTGTGTCTGGATGCCAGCATGCAAATAACCAAATCAGTATCTTACCATCTGGATTTAGCTAATGGTGGACTTCTAAACATCAGGTTTTTCCTGAGCTAAAGCTACTAACTTTTCAATATTTCATAGACAGTGAAGGATAGGCATTTCCAATAAGAAATTTGTGTCAAATAATTTAAAATGAATTTAAGTGCTAAGCTGTAGAGGATCTAGTTTCCTTTTGCAATAGGGCTGCCTAGCAAGAGTAACCAGCTAACTTCCTTATCTCCCTTAGGCCTCTTATTCCCTCTGCTTTCACTGTGTGACAACCAATGTGGTTTGACATTACAGTCACAGCGATGATGTGTTGTATTTCTTTTCATCTTCTCTTTGTCCTTTACTGCTTCAATACCGATGAAATTTTTTAAATGAATCATAAAGAATTTCTGCTATTCTCATTTATGATGAGTAAATGGGCAAAGTCTGTGCCGCAGAGATTGGAAAATCAAGTTAGATGGCTCCATAATAATCGTGATGTGCCCACCCCTGCAAGAAGGTGCCAACAAGTAGGTGTTGTACATAGAGTATATCTATTTAGAGCTTATCTTTATGATTTCTATTTTTCATGTGTATAAGTTGCAGCTATTTTTAGATTTAATTTCTTCTCTCTCTGAACCTACCAAGGTTTTTAACCAGGCCAAGATATTGCCTATGTCAGATTAAGTAATAGTTATACATATTTACATACTTAGTTCTCATATTTGCTGTTTGTCATATCTCTTGATGGTATGTGGTAGAATTAAGCATGTGAAAATTTCACTGGAAAACATGGACATATTGTTCTGTTGCGGTGCGCTTTCCCAAGTGGCCCGGCGAGCCCTGACGCACGCAACAAGGCCCGGATGTGGGTGGGTCCTTGGCAGCCAACCCGACCCTGTCGCTTCAGCGATGGCAGGAGACAAACGAGAGGGGACTCTCCAAGGCTTTGGGAAACCGGAGTTTATTGGGTCAAGGGCGGGGACCCTCACCTCCAGACCCGGTGCCTCAGACAGACCCCGAGCCTGGGATGAAGGGGGTTTTTATTCAGGAGTACAGGGGTGGAAACCGGGGGAGGGTACAGAAAGCAACCATTAGGGAGTAACTGGGGAGTGGCTGACCACATAACATACAAAAACAGTAACCAATAACAGGGAGGTAGGAGGGGAAGGCTTGGGTCCCAGCCAGCCACTGAGAGTCTCTCCCCGAAGGTTCTGGGCCTGGGGGATAGGCCTGGGAGTGACTGGCAGGGGGGGAAAGTAACATAACAAAAGATTGGCATATAACAAAGGCGGGAAGGGAGAGCCAATAGGGAGCAGTCTCTGGGCAAGGGCAGGGGAGAGGGGTACAACTTGTAACAAAGGTATACTAAAAATAGAACTGTGCTGAACATGAAGGGGTACAAGCAAAATGGAGTACAAAGAACAAAGCACAGGGAGCAAATGAAAACCATTTTGTGCAGCTCATAAACTTATATGAAAAATACACACCCACATTGTTCTAGACATAATTTTGTACATTCTTGGAAAATGATGATACTAAAGTGAGCTAGTGACTACATTTGTAAATAGATTGAAATATTAATTGAGTGATGTTTGGTGGAGATATTTTGAATTTGATTTTTTTGAGATCTTGGGCTGCATCTTTGCCAGGTACTCTGATTCTTAGCAATATGGCATGGATTGTATTTTTTTTTTGTTAAATTTGGTTCCTCATTGTAATGGGTATTAGCTGCACAGAAAAATGTCTTATTCTAACCTTTGTTTTGATATAGACAGAGGACACATTTTGACAGGGTAGACTGACCTAGACTGACCTAGACCATGAGAAGGAAAGAAATTTGTGCTCGTATAAATTATATCTTTCATTATGAAAGACTATCAAGAGTAGGACTGTTGATGGACTCACGTAAGGAACATTTTGATAACCTTAGAGATGTCTCATTAAAACAAAAAAATAATCTGTAGTAATTGTCACTTTTTTCAACTATATTTTCATTTTTATTGAATATATATCTTGAATATGAACCTGTATTTTTTGGTACTGGAATGTATTGTTTGGAATTAATACTTAAAGTTTATAATAAACCTAAAATTTTATGAAATGAGGACAGAAAATTTGAGATATTGACATAGACTCCCTTACTCATTCCATTTCTGAAAGAGCTTCCTAGTTGTTGTACTTTTTGCTTCCAAGCCTCTTTCTTGTGCTTCTCAAATATGTAACATATTCATAGATATTTCTCCTATAGCTTCCTGTATTCTAGATAGCATAGAATGTACTTTGGTACATGCGTTGAAATAGTTTAATTTGAATTAACATGTTTTAAAATGAACTGACATAAAAAGGGAGATCCATGATTTATCTTTTTTAATGTATCAATTTACTTGTACTGCAGCGTGTTGTTTCTTGTGCATTGTGGTGTATAATAAAAATAGTATTTATGGCCAAAATGCACACTTCTTTCTGTAGTGAAGGTTCTGTTATAGAAGTGAATTCTGTTAAAAGACAACACACAACGTTTTATCTTTCATACATGGGAAGGAGTGATTTAGCAGGAAAACCATATATTTATGTTTTTATCTTTCTATCTTATCTTTCTATCTGTTGTTTTAATAATTATAGATTCAAGAAGACTTTCTAATTTTAGTAATTTCATGGTATTTTGACCTCCAGATTTTTAAGGAAAATTTGCATGTTCTTGCTGAAATCATTTCTTTCTCACATCGGGAATCCTGCGTTATCTGGCAGAGTGATTTGGATGCCATTCTTTGGAAATCATTGGAACTGATAGTGAGGGCATGATTGACTTTATCTGCTTTAGTACCAAGACTTTTTTTGCATTGTTTAAAAGAGAATGTGTTCCTTTTACCAAGTATCACTGGGAAACATTCAGGTCTTGCTATTTCAAGGTCTTACAGGTAAGCTTGAGTACAGCTCACAGAGAAAAAAAAGGCATTCCTTTGAGCTTCCTATTGCAATTATAGTGATCTATTGCCACAGGAAGCAGATGTTCTTTTTTTTTTTCTTTTTTTTTCTTTTTTTTTTTCTTTTT